>JAODAL010010979.1:0-102201 GCA_025379985.1 Phyllomedusa bahiana | reverse complement strand
GGCACAAAAAAGAGCTTTGAATGGGGGGGAGAAAAAACCTGTGTTGCTGTATAGAGAATCTGATGGTTATAATCTAATTAACTTTGTAAACATGCTGAAGCTCCCTGCTCAGCCCTCCCCCCTCGTGAACACTGCCTGCTTGGATCTTATCTTCTCTCCCAAGCATATAAGAGGGAGAACACAAAACCTGTAGAGCTTGTGCACAATACAGTTATCCTCTGTGGTTTAGCCAAACATGTTTGCTCCACTACAGAGACTGAATATCACCCTCGGGAGTGTGCATGGGAGGTGGTGCGATGACATTATGGAGGAGGCACTTGTTTTTTTAAACACAGAAACACAACGCCCCTGTTTTAAAGACTTAAGAGGACAGTTTAGCCTGTTAGGTGAGGAACTCACTTCTTGGCAAAACCCCTTTAAGCCTAGTAGCCAAAGTGAAAACTGCAGGACTTAAGAATTTAAAAAATATATTGATAGTGAAATGGAAAATTTTAAAAAAACACAACCAAAAATTCTTTAAAAATGTGTTTAACATAAAAACATGAGTTAACAATATGTCATTTTTGATGACACATTCCCTGTAACTAATGGCTGACCATGTAATGTAATCTGTGTGACCGGTCTATATTAAGTAGATTGTGTGCACACATATATTCTATATGGCCACCTTACTGTATATTGTAAGCATGTTGTCCATCCCAACTTACAATTCTGTGGTCTGTGTTTCTTTAGGTTTGAAGATGACAAGAAGGAATGGAGTGGCATGCTGAAGGAAATCCGATACGCCTCCGGAGCCACCTGCCTTGACTCTCGCCTTAATCTTTTTAAGCTGACTAAGCTGTAAGAATAGAATATGGTTTATAGTGACACCACTGATTAAAGTGTTACAATATTTTTGTTCTCTACTAATTGTTTAAAACTAAAGAAAGGTTGTACATACATTTATAGTTAAATTAATAAAGTTTTGGAAATCAGATATGTATCCTTTCACGAGACAACATTCAAGTCATTTGAAATCTGTACATAAAAAAATTCGCCCATCACATATCAGGAGGAAAACAAGATATTTGCCATCACTTGGAGCAGGGGTCTGCAACGTCAGCTCTCGAGCTGTTGGGAAACTACATCTCCCATCATGCCCACTGATATAGATTATATAAATGCATGATGGGAGTTGTAGTTTCCCAACAGCTGGAGAGCTGACGTTGCAGACAAAAGAGTAATTTTTTTCCCTGGAAAAATGCCACTCTTGTCCTTATGCAAGGTCTAGCACTGCAGACTAACATCATATACGGTAATGTAATAAGAACAGGCTGCAATACCAGCCAAAGCCAATGGACAACAGTGGCGCCATTTCAGGAAAAAGGTAGACTCATTCTTTATAATGTGGCCAACCCCTTCCTGTCATATCCACCCCACCTTCCAAGATCCATAACTTTTTTTTTCTATTTAAAAGTTTTATTTATTTCAAGACATAAAAAACTCACACATAAAGAATGAGAGTAATAAACAAGGCAATACAGATATTGTCAAAGTGAGGACATTGCTAGGCAGAATAAAATAACAATGTTAAGCAGGGGCGATAAAATTTGCCCGCCAACAGGGGGTTAGTCTCACTGGCAAGTGCTTTAGGGAGCGATTAACTGCACCGCAGCTAGAATGATGTAACACCTGTAAGGCAGGAGTTGTTGTGGCGTCTGAGAAATTATAGCCCAATAAAAGAAGCTTTAAAGCAATGAGACAGATAAAAGTGATAAACGATAAAAAGCAGTCAGTGCTCTTAAATGAGTAGGAGGGCGACAGGTGCCCAATGTCTAACAGACTAAAATAGGTGTACAGGCTAAGCCTTGACGGCTTGTAATTCAAAAAAAGCAAACAATCCAAAATTCCAAACATACATACCAGAGTTCATACAGGGGAGGAGAGGGTGGGAAGGGAGACGAGATGGCAAAGGGACAGGGGGTAAAGGGTGCAGAGTCAAGAGTCCTGGAAGACCTTAGTCTGTCTAGCCAGAACTGGCGGGGGGAGCGGATGAAGCCAGGAATTGTAGCCAGGGCGTCCATGTCCGGTTCAACACCTGAACCTGCTCTTCTGTTGTAGCTAGAAGTTCTTCCATGTGAAAGACCTGGGAGACCTCAGTATACCACTCTTCAATTGTGGGGGGATCAGGCGTTTTCCAGCGTCTGGGAACACGGTCTTAGCCGCTCCCCAGAAGGTGCTAAGAAGGATTTCTTGTAGGGGGAGGCGCTATGTTAAACATAAACAGAGCGCTGCTGCCGGGGTCTTAGGAATAGATATTCCGGAGAGTCTCTAATGACACGATACACTGCACTCCAGAAGACCCGCAGAGCAGGGCATCCCACCATATGTGGGGCATGGCCTTAGAGGTACCACCCCGCCACAAGTATCAGGGACTTGTGGAAACCACTTATGAAGTACATGGGGGGACCCTGTACCATCGAGTAGGATTTTATAACTTGTTTCCTGGGCTCTTGTTGCTATGACAGCCTTATGAGTGAGCTCAAAAAACTTATCCCAAATTGCTCAGGGGAGAAGTTCTGATCAAGATCTTTCTCCCATGCCGCACAATAAGGTGGAAGAGTTAGCCTGTCACCCACGGACAACTCAGAGTACAGTGTAGATATCGCATGTCTCGGGGGGGGGATTTTGCTGATATAGTTGTTCGAATTTAGTAAGGGGTCTTTGTGCATGGAGAGTGTTTCCAAAAGAGGATAAAAAGTGTTTCAATTGGAGGTACTGGAAAGTTGATGAAGCATGACCCTGTGCCCCTGCTTCTAGACCTGATAATGGGATAATCTGATTGCCAGCCATCACCTGATGAAGCCCGCAAAGGGGCTGCTTAGAGCTCCCAAAAAAGGGGAAGGGGCCCATTCCAGGTTAAGAATGATGGGTTGTCCGAAATCGGCATAAGAGGACCAGTCCTTATCAATGAGGGTTTGGTACTTTATGGAACTAAATTGAGGGTAGGGTGTGCTTAACAGAAAATGAGACGTGAAAGGGTTTGCCAGGGCAGGGGTCCAGATCAGGGAAGCGACGCCGAGCCACAAATGAAGATTCATACGCGCAATACGGGTTTCCAGAGCTTCTGATTATTGGGGCACCCAATATTCATTACCCTAGCGTATGCTGGGAAAAGTAATTTTTCCCTACAGCGGGGAGCTAGACCCCCCAGGGATTTATGTCTAGTTAAAGTGACATAGGATAATCTGGGGCGAGTGGAGGGCCAGACGATGAGTGAAGAGAGTTGTACACGGCTCCAAAAGGAGTTTGGAATAGTGATTGGGATTGTTTGCAGAAGGTATAAAAACGAGGTACTATTGACATTTTCAGGATATTGACCCTTCCAAACCAAGAGAAGCACCGTTTTGTCCAGGAATTTAGATCCCGCGTTATTGTTCTAAGAATAGCCTCGAAATTGAGGGGGAATAAGTTCGTTAAGGAGGCCGGAATAGTAATCCCCAATAAGACAAGCCTTAGAAGGCCACACAAAGGGGTGATCTGCTTAATCTGAGCAAGGACTGAGGGGGGCAGGCCCACAGCTTAGTGCTTCGGACTTGGTGAACATTAATTTTGAAGTTGACCATGTGCCAAAGGCTTGGAGCACTGACCATAAGGGAAGGAAGGGAAAGTGAGTGGATTAGTTATGTATATTAGGAGGTCATCCGCGGGGAAAGCGGAACATTTATATTCGCTCCCGCCCATTGTAACCCGTAATCCCCTTGTCAGCACGTTTTTCGCCGAGAGCAGATTCTCCTGACCGGACGTACAGGAGAGGCGACAAAGGGCAACCTTGCCTTGTACCGTTTGCGATCAGGAAAGAGTCCGATAGGGTACCATTAATTTTCAGCTTGGCGGAGGGAGTATGGTAGAGGGCTAGAATTTTGGATGTAAAAATAGGTCCCATCCCTAGACGCCGAAGTGTAGCGGCCAGGGATGCCCAGGAGATCCTGTCAAAAGGCTTTTTCGGCGGGCCAGCGATAGGATCATTAAAGGGGTCTTGCAAGTTTGGGGATGTGTATGATATCCAAAGTTTTCAGAGTATTGTCCCGAGCTTCCCGTCCCGGAAAAACCCACTTGGTCCGGGTACCGAGATCTGGAAGCACCGTATTAAGTCTGTTCGCTAAAAGTTTTGCGTACATTCTTAATGTCTACATTTAATAAAGTATTTGGGGGCGATAATTATTGCAAGTGAGGGGTCCCTTACCCGGTTTGGGTATCAGAGCAATATGGGCTAACATCGCCCGAGGTAAGGGAACGGGTTATCTGGGGGACAAAATGGTTAAAAGCACGGGGTAATAGAGGCGCCAATTCGCCCCTGAAGGTCTTATAAAATTTATTTGTGAATCGTCGGGGCCCGGCTTTTCCACTCGGTAAACTCCGGATGACAGAGCAAAGCTTCTGAATCTGTAAACTGGGGTTCAAACTGTAAAAGATCAGTTCCATCAGGTAAACCTGGAGGAGGGGCGGGGGAAAGCTGGCCCCCCGGAGGGAAGGGGGTTGTTGTTGGAGATTGTACAGTTTAGAATAGAAGGCGTGAAAAGTTTTCCCTATTTCCTCCGTCGTATGTGCCATGGAACCGTCCACAGACCTGATCTGGGGTATGTGCATTTTTTAGTATACGTTGTCGCAATGTTCTGCTAGCATCTGTCCGCATTTGTCACTATACTCATATAAGCGAAATACGGCCGACTGGAGAAATCGTTTCCCGAAGCCCCCAGTAAACGCTTCACCTCAAACTAGCTGCTAAGAGATCTCGCAGGGTGTCTACGCCAGAGCCTGTTTATGTTGAAGCTCCAGCATGGAGACCTTGATAGGGCAGATTGCAGTTTGGGGCGCCCTGTCCCTCTTCAACCCCGAGCCATGCCTGATCAGAACGCCCGTATAACACACTTAGCGGCCTCCAAATGGTTTAGTGGAGATGTAGTATCATTTCTATGGTCTTGGACAAAGTCCGCAAGTGGAGCCATAACTTTTTTTATTTTCATCTACATAGACATATGAGGGCTTTTATTTTGCGGGACAAGATGTAATTCTTAATGGAGTCATTGCCCGTACCATGGAATATACTGGGAAACCGCAAAAAAAAAATCTAAGTTGGGTGAAATATGAAAAAACATACTTGCGCCATGTTTACAGTGGTTTTGTTTTTAAGGCGTTTACTCTTCGGTATAAGTGATGCGTTATCTGTATTCTGCAGGTTGATAGGATTCCAGTGATGCCAAATATGTAGGGATTTTGTTATGTTTTAGTACTTAAAAAATGCAGCGCTATTTTCTGCAACCAATAACTTTTTGGTTTTTCCACCTGTGGACCTGAGTGATGCTGCATTTTTGCAGGCTGAAGTATTTTTTTTATTGGTACTATTATGAGGTAGATGCGACTTTTTGATCACTTTTTATTCTAATTTTCATGATATGTGAAATGACCAAAAAAACCGCAATTTTGCCATTTAGAATTTTTTTTTCTTCTATGGTGTTTAGCTGACGGGATAAATGATGTTATATTATAATAGATCGGACTTTTACGAATGCGGTGATGCCAACTATGTGTTACTTTTTTATTTGTTTATTTGTAAAATGGCAAAAGGTGGGTGGTTTGAAGTTTCAATATTTTTTATTAATTTTTATACTTTTAAACTTTTTTTAATCTTTTTATTAACATTAAGTCCCCCTAGGATACTTGACCACTAGGGGACGTGATTATTATTATTATTATTATTATTATTATTAAGTATTTTAGAGCGCCATTGAATCCAGGGCGCTGTACATTCGGGGGGTTACATACATTACATAAATCAAACGAGTACAATGATAAGAGAATAATGACAATTGGCACGACAGAGGGAGAGAGGACCCTACCCGCGAGGGCTTACAATCTACAAGGAGGGGGAAAGAGACAGGAGGTGAGGGGCAGACATGTATGTGGAGGACGTAGTGACAAGTTTAGTGAGGGTTTAGTGGTTGTAGGCAAGCCTGAAGAAATGGGTTTTCAGGTTGTTTTTGAAGTGGTGAAAGTGGAGGAGAGGTCTGATGTGTTGGGGCAGTGAGTTCCAGAGTGTGGGTGAAGCACGGGAGAAGTCTTGGAGACGGTTGTGTGAGGAGCTGATAAGGGGAGAGCAGAGGAGAAGGTCCTGAGAGGAGCGGAGATTATCAGTACCACCCTTCTTTATTGTATAAACAGTGCAGAACGGTGTACAAAGAGGCGGTTCGATCACTTCCTGCCTGAGGCAGAAAGCTAAACATGGAAACTATGGAAGCCTTCATTAGGCAGATCGGCATCTCGTGATCTCGCTGCGGGGGTTGCGATCGGAGTGAGAAACGGTGCATCTAAAGGGTTAAACAGCAGGAAATGGCGCCAGCTCCATTCTCTGAGTAATCCCGCAACATAGATGCGTCCTGTGTCAGTAAAGGGTTAAAGGAGTCTGCAGTTTAGAAAACCCACTGCCATACACCCTGTTAGGGAATTCTGAGTTAATAGAGTGAGTTCCCCTCTTCAGGATCCTCACCGCTTAACCAGAGTGGAGAGTGGTTGCAAAGAGCGTCTCCTGCTGTGGAAGACCTTTCATGTCCTGCATTACACAGACATCTCATTGATGTGAAAAGGTACTGTATAATGCCTCATTCCCCCTGTGAATACTGGTATAGCAGGAAGGGCAGTAACGCTACTAAATTTTAAAATGTTACAAAAGACACTTGGGCAATGCCACTATTATTAGTGTCTTATTTATTAAAAAGTTAAAGACTACGCGTTTCACGGGTCAACATACCCGCTTCATCAGGTCATAGCGCATTGCCCAATTGTCTTTTGTAACATTTTAAAATTTAGTAGCGCTACTGCCCTTCGTGCTATACCAATATATGCTCTCCGAGGATCCGAAGGTGCTGAGGACTCCTCGTGTACGTGGAGGGTGATATCGGCAGCTGTTGGGAGTACATACTCCACCGAGATTAAGCGATCTTGTGAGTTGTACCATAACTGTACAACCACCCCAGGTGAGCGGCTACCCGTCTGGCTCTTACTACATATTTTAAGTGAACTCTGCACAGGTGTGCACTTCTGTCATTATTGTGTTTGCCAGCACTTTTACCCCCTGTGGAAGCGCTCCAGGGAAATTAAACATTACTGTCAAGTTTTTGCACAGATTACAATTGATTGCTGGGAGCACTAGCAGGGGGTAACTTTGTGATCAGTTTATTATCAAGGAACTTTTCTAGCATATAGGAATGGTCTAAAACAGAGAATCCCCAAAGTGAACCCGTATCTGAGAAAAAGATGTGACAGAAGGAGAGAAGCTGAGCTCTGCGATTGATAGGTATGTATGTTTTGGAGTGAAAATTCTGAGTAGACAGCAGAGTAAATTCTAACCAGACTCAAAAAGAGAGTGTGTAGTCCTGTTTAGCCCGCCCACATACAGTGATTGACAGCTTTCCCTGTATTAGTGTGTGTACAGAGCAAACTATCAATCACTGTACGTTGGTGCGATAAGCAGGGCTTTCAGTTTCACTTTTAAGATTTTCTCTGCTTTTTACTCAGAAACTCAGCATCAAATCACGTATAACACTTAGCTTCTCTCCCTCTACACATCCTGCTCTCGGATAGGGTAGTATAGACCACCTGGCAGGTTTCCTTTAAAGAGAACCTGTCACATAGTTTTTGCCCCCCTCGCTGAGGACAGAACAAGCTAGTGTCAGACCTGCTGTTCCCAGCGCTGTGTCCCTAATTCTGGACGGGGCTAACACCTGCTCATGAAAAAGATTTGAGGGTAAATGCTCTAAAACTACAGCATATTACAGAATAAGGGACACAGCGCTGGGAACAGCAGGTCTGACACTAGCTTGTGCTGCCCTCAGCAATGGGGGCACAATCTATGCGACAAGTTCCCTTTAACATACTTTGTGAATTCACAAGCTTTGTGAGCAGTAAAGGGAATTTGTAATCTGTGGGGGATGTCGCTGCCACATAGGAGAGTTATTATACATCCCCTTTATATGGTGGAGCATCTGGCAGGCACTTCAAGGACTTGGTAAACCAAAGAAGTGTATAAGTCCATATAGGAGCTAGGGGTATATTCTGACAACCATGATTTAGTCATGTCTATTATTAGTCTATCCAGGTTGTCTGATGACGTCTATAGACTACTGTGTGTTCCTTTAGAAACGTCTTTTACTAGATAATAGTTGTCTTATAATATAAGCTGCTGGGTCTCACTGATTTTGGTGGAATTGGCTGATATTTATATACTGTCCATTCACATCTGCAGTAAAGATGGACCAGGCAGAGTAGAGGGAGAGAGTGGTCATATATTTCCATGGTCCTGAAAAGTTCTTTATGAAACAAAATGTACTAAACTAAAAAAAAAATAAAAAAAAAAAATCTATGGACACCAGCATTCTGGCCATTATCTACCTCTTCGGGCATGAGGTGCTTACAATACCATCCGATTTCAGCATAGTCACTCTCGAGCCCTAACTTCTGTAATAAAGCTGCTGTCCAGACTTATACTTACTTTTTTCAGCTTTTTGGTATGTTGAATAAGATCTTCCAGTCTTCTGTGTTAGGCATCTTATGTCCCCGTCTGGAAGTATGCGAATGAAAACAGAAGACTGGAGGGGGCACAGTGATGGAACTTTTTTTTTATCTTAAAGGGGTTGTATCATTTCATTAAATGGTCTTCAGAATAAGGGGACAGTGAAAACAAGCAACTTTGCAATTGAATGTCATTTGCAAAGCTGTCTTGTTTTCAGTGTCCCTTATTTTTGTTTTCTATAAACACTGTTCCCCAGTGCAGGTCGGATCCCACCTCCTTTCATTTCATTGGCTGACGGCTCTACTAATTTACATTCTGTCTGGCCACCAGTCGTATTCACGGGAGCGTGCATTCCTGCCTCTCTCACTCAGAATAAGGGTCCGGCAACATTTCACTCTGCACTGCTAGCAGCTCCACAGTAACACTACAGCTGCTTCTACAATCAGAAAACAGAAGAATTGTGCCTCAGTGCCTATTGCTGCTGCGTATAAACATAGAAGGGAGACAGATCTGTGCTGCTCTGGATGAGTTCATAGAAGACTGGATTCAACTGTAACAAACCTCCAGCTGTGAGAAGTGAAGAGATCAGTGCTCTGAGTTCATAAAAGACAGTCTAGACTCAATGCAGGGTGTGCTATGTAAACAAGCAGCTCTTACAAAATAAGACTGCATAGGGAGAGGAACGACATCGGGACATGTGGATCAGACAGAGAGGGGGGGGGGAGCACACTGACTCGGGAGCAAGCATGAACAGTGAAGGTGGGGATGATGTCATCCCCCTTCAGTTAAGAAACACCCAGCTGGGAGGGTAAGAAACGCCCCTGGATTTGAAGAGCTGAGAAACTCAGATTACATTGAAACACACGAACTGATGAAGCGATACATCCCCTTTAATTCTTAGGAACCTCCTATTAGTTTTTCTTAAGAAGAGGACAACCCCTTTAAACATCATGATGGCTGTCCAGCACCTAACTATTCCTGACACGAGGGCATCCCAGCTTGTCTGAGGCTCCATATGCTGAGGAACACAATATACGTTGTTTCGTTCAGATTGCTTTGTCCTGACAAGAGTTATTACAGCAGATTTGGGGCCTCTTTTAAGTGCTTTTCACTGTAAGGGTATGTTTACGTGGCGGATTTGGATGCTGTTTCGCTACAGATTCCACCCCAAAAACAGTGTCAAAAATGAGTAAAAAACCCTCCCACTTCATTTTCATTGATTCCTTTGTAAAACCATGTCATAGTTTATATGACGCAGTTTTTACATGCATTTTACTGAAAAATAAGTGACCTGTCAATTATTGAGGAGTTTTTCCATTACTAAAATGCCCAAAATCAGTGGGAGCGTCAAAACCTCGTCCACAAATGTGGCGCATTTTTGACGTGGTTTAAGCACATTTTTGGACACGTGCCAATCAACTGAACTTTTTTGAATGTCAGAATAAACGCCATGTTGAAAAGCGTGGCAAAAACTTGTCTGAAAACTGCAAAATATGAGGCTATTTTCAGACGAGTATTTGAAGCTGATTTGAATGCTGAAAAAGAAAGCATCCAAATCAGCTGTGTGAACTATTTTTGCCTTATAGTTATTTTTTTTATAGTTTTTATTCAGTAGTTTTAATATAAAAAAAACAGAAAATGCCGTAACAATTGACATCCATTCGAGACACTTACAAAAATTTTAGGCAGATAAAGTTGAAATATAAGGAGAAAGTTATCCTGTTCTGGGAATCGAGAGCTAACAAAAAAACTGTAACGTACAGCACTTCCAATGTCCAGAAAAGAAGTGAGGGAGTCAATCTATGCTCTACTACAATATTTTAGGGTTAAATGATGGAAATCTGAACCAATAAAACAAAACGCATTCAGGTGCACATTCTCACACCAATCGCACAGGCTCCCGAAGACCCAAGCCCTCCAATCAAGTTACCGCAGTCTGTGCATTAAGCTAGAAGTCCCAAATGCACCCAAGTCGGTCAGGCCCTCTTCTGACTACATAGGTGGTCTTGTACAAAGGGAGGTCAGTGTTAACTAATTGTATCCAATAAGTAGTTGAAGGTGACTTAGGGGTCTCCAACTTAAGAGATTGTACTTCCTGGCATAAGTCCAGCTTGAAAATGGCCCTAAGGAAGGGCTGAAATATAGCCATTTGTAAAGACATGGGTGATTAAATTCACATGTTCCAAGATTCTTTCGTACTTCATGGGAAGAAGGTCTTCAACTACAATGAGTAGACTATTTCCTGGTGTGCAAACCTCAGGAAGCCTAATCTAGTATTAGGAAGCAATGGACTTGGACCAAACAGACCTAGGGCGACAGCTATGTATTCGCCTTTGCTACTTTTTTGTTGTATACTGCCGGTTCTATAGATGTAAGAACAGGCATACAGTCTGACGACACATTTTAATGCGCCTAAGTTTGGTGCAAAACTGCCATACAGAGTTTGGCGCATAACACTCTATGCACCAATGTTGAGTGTTATGCGGCAAAAATGTTTGCCGCATAACACTTTCATTCATGCTGTCGTATTATACGCTCCTCTATATCCATTCAGAACTGGTGTGTCGGTGCCAAGTTCCAAAAATGGCGTATGCAAATTCATAGATGTGGCCTCTAATCTTGGGGCAATCCCAGACCATATGCAACAGAGTGCCTCAGCGAGATCCCTTGGGAGTCTCCTCCTCTGAGCCAGACGTACAGGGGAAAGTACATCCTATGAAGCCACTTGGTTTGCATCAACCTTTTAAACTGTATATTGGATAAAGATGTTCATTTGACACAGGAGGCAAATCACTTAAACTGTAGAATGGTCACTTAATAAAATATTCTATATTTATTTGTTCCTTGACAATAAATTATACACTTTATCAACCGTCAGCATAGATCTTGTTCCTGAGGTACTGGATCTGGTTCTTTTTTTCTGTCAGTGTCAGGTTCTTCCATTCATAACTAGGTATCTGTAAGACAAAACCTGATGTTAGAGCCAATTTACTAATATTTCTGGAAACATTAGAAGATAGATCATTTACATACTGTATTCATACATATCACCAGCCAAATGCTGATTGTGGTTTTATTTTGAGTTTTTTTTAGTTAGAGATTTTTCTGGGAGTTTACACTGATGGCCAATCCTTAGTTAGGTTTCCAATGTGAGACCAATGAGGGTCCTTCACTGCACTATTTACACAAGGACAACACGTCTATGCCATTGTGTGGTACCCACTAGCCTTGTCTGATGACGCCCACTCTGTGTAGCTTATGAAATCTCTTGGATTGGATCATATGTGTTATGATATAAGCTGGTGGATCCATTCATTTGAATGGACAAGTGACACTTGCAAACATATATTTTTTAAGACCCCTTTGGACATACTGACGTGTGAAGACTTTGGGCCTTATGTATGAAAACCGTCTAGGTTTAAAGACGGTCTCTGTTGCCCATAGCAACCAATCAGAGCTCATAGCAACCAATCAGAGCTCAGAGTTTACTTATATAGTGCGCTGGAAAAATAAAAGCTGCTAGAAAGTTTTCATACATAAGGCCCCATAGGTTTTGCACAATCTTACAATAATCTCCATTGTACCTGAATTACATTGTATCCTAAAATCTCCAAATGCCTTTTCTTCATTGCAAATTGTCCTTTTAAATGTGAATTATGGCAAAAGGCCTTGGCACCCAGCAATTCCACCGCAAATCTGTAATATAATAAAGAGGACTGATAAAACATTTATCTTAAAAAAAATATGAAGTGTTATAATATATAAAAAAAGAAGTTATAATATTGATAGTCAATAGGACAGGCTATCTAAATCTAATGTTTTTCTCATCAAGCTTGACAATCAGCTGAAAGGGACGTGATGCTGGGGCATTCGGTATGGTCTGTGCCAGGGACAACCCGGGTGTATGGTGCCGTGTCTGGTAAACGATCAAGGGGATCTTGTACTTACTGGAGTGATATTGATGGCCTAAAAATAAGCAATTAAGATCCCAGAAAATCTATTTAATGGGAACCTGAAACTTGAAATCTGATTTGCGGGCAACATGTTACAGAGCAGGAAGAGCTGAGAAAATTGATCTATAGTTTTCTTTGGAAAGATTCAGCAGACCTTGTAATTTATTAATTTAACGTAATGCTTATTCTGGGTTAAAGGGGTTTTCTCACTACAATGATTAGTTTTAAGTAGGGACAGATAATTGAAAACTTGTTCTAAATACATTGCTGTAATGATTTTTCTTTGGTCAGGAGATAAAGAAGATTTTATCTACTCTTAGAGAACACAAGTTTCTCTGGTTACCGACCATCTCTCCCCACCTCTCCCTATTCTCTATGATCTCTCACTGCTCCAAGTGCCATCAGTCATTCACTCCAACCATGGTGAGTTACCTCCTGCAAAGTCTTATCTCTAGTACTGGACTTTGAAAGCCACTCATTTACATAAGTAAACACCCTTTAGAGCCCTGCAGCCTGGTGTAACACACTTTATAAATCTCTTACACTCGTCAGTGTAAAGGAATAGCTCGGAACAGCAGAGCTGATGTGTCAATCACAGCTTTAGACCCTCCCACAGTTTAAACAACATGTGTGATTCTAAAGCTGGCTGTGAAACTGCATAGTGAGTAAAACCCTTTAAGGAGTCCAGTGGGCGGTCTTATCAGTGACTGACAGGTATCTCCATATGCACACTCATATAAGAAACACGGATAAGACTGCCCACTAGACTCCTTAACCCAGAATGAGAAGAAGTTAAATAAATAAGGTACAAGTTCTACTGAATCTTTCCCAACAAAATTATATTTCGATCTGCTCAGCTCCACCTGCTCTATGACATGATGGCTGCTATGACATTATGGACAAATCCTGGACTGTCAGGACCTGAAGCAATGTTCTCTGGTTGTAACCCATTCCTTCTGAGGAGGTCTTATGGAGAAGCAGCTGCTGACCTTTGAGCTCCTTCAAGTAATTGGCCGTCACGTTCACACATGGTTCCTGCAGTATTGGAGACTGTGTCCTGCTCCTCATATGGAATTGGCTTTTTATCCTTGTCCAACATGAATTCTAAATCTAAGAAAATAAAATATTGCAAACCATTAAAGCAAATCCCCGACCACCAGGTTAACATCGTTAGTAATCTCAATATATAAAAGATTTGATTGGAGGCTCTTTTCAGATAAGAAATGTGAAAATTGGCGTCATGTAAACTGGTGTTAAATAACTGTTTCAAACGGCACCTGGTTGTTTCTATCAGTACCATGCACCTGCCATATGTTTCTACAACTCCCTCTAGCTGCTATCTTGAGCCCTGGGTGGTGGTGAGGTGAACGAGGACCTGTCATTCCTGCTTACATTTATTAGTGTGGATCCCATCAGTTAAATCCCAAAATGATCTAACATTTATCATCTATACAGTGCAGAGGTGATACATGTTTTAGCCTGGATACCCCTTCTGTTTCCGCTGAACATTTACCCCAACACATGCAATCTCCTTATAGGCTTCCATGGCAATAGCACTTCTGAATCTGCTTGTAGAGTAAAGTGTGCCAACGTCCCTATATTTTAGAATAAAACCACTAGAATAAGATCTCACCTATAGAATAACAGTACGATGTATAAGAAGATCTCACCTATAGAGTAACAGTACGATGTATAAGAAGATCTCACCTATAGAATAACAGTACGATGTATAAGAAGATCTCACCTATAAAATAACATTGCGGTGTGTAATGAGATCTTATTGACAGAATAACCATATAATCAGATCTTATCTACAAAATAACTGTACAGTGTATAATGAGATCTTACCTATAGAATAACATTGTGATGTATAATCAGATACTATCTACAAAATAACTTTACAATGTATAATGAGATATTACCTATATAACACTTCAGTGTATAATGAGATCTTACCTATAGTATAACAGTACAGTACATAATGAGATCTTACCTATAGTATAACAGTACAGTACATAATGAGATCTTACCTATAGTATAACATTGTGACATATAATGAGATTTTATCTATAGAATAACATTGTGATGTATAGTGAGATCTTATCTACGAATAACTGTAGAGTGTATAATGAGATCTTACCTATAATTTAACAGTACAGTACAGTACATAACGAGATCTTACCTATAACAGTACAGTGTATAATGAGATCTTAAATATAACAGTAAAGTGTAAAATTAGATCTTACCTATAACAGTACAGTGTATAATGAGATCTTACCTATAGTATAACAGTGCAGTGTATAATGAGATCTTACCTATAACAGTACAGATTATAATGAGATCTTACCTATAGTATAACAGTACAGTGTATAATGAGATCTTACCTTAAACAGTACAGTGTATAAAGAGATTTCCTTAGTAAAACGTGAGTTATAATAAATTTACCTAAAACACTTCAGTGTAAAAATGAGTCTTACCAAAATTTATAACAGTCCCAGTGTAAAATGAGATCTTACCTATAACATGCAGGTATAATGAGATCTTACCTAAACAGTACGTTATAAGAGTCTTACCTAAAACTGAGTGTATAATGAGATGTTACCTATAACAGTACAGTGTATAATGAGATCTTACCTATAGTATAACAGTTCAGTGTATAATGAGATCTTACCTATAACACTTCAGTGTATAAGAGTTTCCCTTTATTAACAGTGGGGTGTATTGAGTCTTCCCTATAACAGTACAGGTTAATGGATTTTACCTATATTTAAAACAGTGCAGTTTTATAATGAATTTACCTTAACAGACGTGTATAATGGATTTCCTATAGTAAAAAGGCGTGTATAATGGTTTATATAACACTTAGTGTAAATGAGATTTCCCTATGTATAACTTTAAGTTTTTTAATGAGACTTACCTATGTATAACGTACAGGTAAAATGAATCTTCCCTATATTATAAAGTACGTACATAATGAGATCTTCCCTATAGTATAACTTTACAGTACTAATGAGATCTTTATAGTAAAAACATTACAGAAATTAATGGTCTTCCTATATATAACAGCGTCATAATAGATCACCTTTTGAAAAGTATGGTTTTGTTAAAAACCTTTGAAATTTTGTCTTCCCCCTGGGGATTTCTTCCAAAGATTCCTGAACTCGCTGGTTCATAAAAGTCATCTCTAGAGAATTAAATTCTATTATTATCAACGTGATCTAGAACATTAGACCATAGTCCTATGACATATTCTAGAACATTTTATCATCCTCATATATAATATGATGCAGAACACTAGCTAAAGCCCTTTAACATAATCTAGAAGCAGAATAAGCTCAGTGGCCGCTTCCGTCTGAGAGCAGAGTGTCATCAGCAGGTTGCAACATTTGGTTGCTTCTCACCTCCCTTGAAAGTGCCTGGATTTGTGTGGCATTCACTATCAGGGTCTGCAGGGCATTGTTTACAATGAAGCGGTCATCAGTGTGTGATTGAACCAAAAGAGTCCACCACTTTTGCTTTCTGTGACTCTTCCCGTTTTCTCTTATTCTAATAAAAACCCGTGAGACATCTGTGAACTCAAGTCGTGGCCCTTCGTCTGAGAGCATCCTGCTTGAATCCCTACAATGGTGATGTACTGTTGATCAATTGTAAAGTGTTGTTTTGGTCTCATAATGTCAAATTTGAACAGCAGGATGAGGAGGACTGTTTACATCCCGATTTAAATTCAGCTTCTAAATTTATCGTGAGATTCAGGGATCAAAACAACTGTTGGGAATTTTGCCATTAAGCTCCTATTTAGAGATCAACAAGTTGTGCAAAAAAAGTCTAAAAAATGAAACAGACGGGGCATGTGCATCTAAATTTAAGGGATGGTCTCATTTCTTTATTCAAAAATATTTTTAAAAAAATGTTATGTTTCCCTTCTGAAATCTTTTAAACAAAAGTAAATATCCTTAAAGGGGTTTTTCGCTACAAAGTCATTCTCAGATTATGGGGACAGTAAAATTAAACAGTTTTTTTAATTGGTTTGCATTACCTAAGTCACTTAATTTTGCAAAATAAGCTTTGCTGTGCATCAATAGTATTTTTTGCAGCTGCTGTAGGAAAGCCCCTTTTTGTGATTGGGTGATTGCATTTCATTCAGCCTGTTTTGGGCTTTCCCCCGGTCGGATTCCACACCTGGGCACGCCCGCAATGGATGGTGATGACTTTCATTCACCTGTTGGATACACCCCCAAACAGGGAAAAAAACCCCCCGGACACGCCCCCCCGCAGTGTTTTCTGCCGCAATCTGTGTTTATCCCTCTAGCGTAAAAACCGAAAGTAAAACCACTATGTGAAAGGGCGCTGGTGATACCTCCCCTCCACTTAAGGTGAAAGATCTGACTAATTTCTGACTTTAATCATAGATCCCCCCATATAAAACGTCTTTTTTCCTGTGTTCCATCCATATAACACAGTCACACTCCCCTACCTGATAACAGAGGGGAAGAGGGGGGGGGCAGTGTGCATTTTCCCCACGTGTGTTTTCCCCAGTTTTAGGCTTTTTGTAAATATTTTGCCAGCAAGGCCTGTGCAGCCCCGAAGTAAGGCTCTGGAAAAAGAAAATTGCGGAGGCTGAAAAGCATCCCTTTCCGACAACCTTCTTTTCCCCGCTTCACACAGAAGATGATGTCACACTCTACAGGGGGGAGAGATGTCTCCTGGCAGGAGGACTTCCTCGAAGGAGGACTCGCCCCTGGATTTCAAATTCAATCTTAGAATTAGCTGAAGAGCACGAACAATTCAAAAGTAAAACCCCCTTTAATTTTTGTGAGTATGCATATGGTCAGGATTGTTTCAATGCAATTTAAAAAGGGGTTAAAAAAAATAATACTAATTTAGGAACTGGAGCCGCCCCCCTTTAAAAGAAGCAACCATAGCAGTAACTGAATGGGTGGCACGCAGGCATGCATACACTATTCATATGGTTTCAGACATGGACACAGATTTGCCTGTTACCTTTTTTCTTCATGTGCTGACAGTATGGATCATGGAACCACGGGATCTGATACCGGGATGCTCAATGCAAACTGCACGGTTCAGCTCCATAAGATAATTCCGTAAGCTCATGCTCTGAGCATGCGGGAAAGCTGAAGCAAAACATGTCATGGGTGGTATCAGTGAAAACACTCAACATGAACTACTTGAAATGCATAAGACTGAACAGTCAATGACTGAGACTATACCTGTACCCGACACCGTTAGGTCGCGTCCTCACAGCACAGGACAAATACCGGTCAGTTTATTTGCTCTGTTTTCATATCGTGCACACGGCCACCGGGGAACAGCTTTTCTCCGTGGTTTGCGAATGAACATATTCTATGTTTTTCGGACCGCCGGTGGTCTGAAAAAACGCCGGGCGGAAAATCCGTGCAGTGGGGACCACTGCACGAATTTTCCATTAAGTGTCCATGTAAAAGTTTTTCAGCTGGTTTGCCGTCGTTTTTCAAAACCGAGAACCGGTCATAAAAAAATGCGTCATAAAAAAATTACTTATTGTTTAACTCACATTTTTATGTTCAACACATTTTGTAGGAATTTTTGGTTATATATTTTTAATTTTCCATATCACTTTCAATATCTTTTAATAATGCTTAAGTCCTGCAGTTTTCACTTTGGCCACTAGGCCTAATAATAGTCTGACACTTCCTGTTCTGTACAGAAAGATTCACAGTTGTCTGCTCATTATCAGCACAAAGAGGGTCAAACTGAAAGGAGACACCATTGTGTACAGATAACACAGGATCCACCAGTCACAAGAGGAGATGTCATAGTTCACCTTTCACCTCCCTGCACACTGATTTTCTTCCCCGGTCACAGAGCGTGACTAGAAAAACTCTCCTATAGAAGGGAATGGGAATGAGTCAGTCTTAAGTCTCCTTTGTGCATGAAGCTGCTGTAAAGCATCTCTCTGACTGCTGTTAAAGCAGTGCAAACAAGGCCTAGTGGCCAAAGTGAAAACTGCTATACATAAGAACTATTAAAAAATATTGAAAGTGATATGAAAAATTAAAAAAAATAACAAAACCAAAAATTCCTAAAAAATGTGTTTAACATACAAAAGGGGAATTAAACAATGACAAATTTTTTATGGAACTTTCCCCTTTGGGGGTATTTTCCCCAATGGTGCTGGTGCTGCATGTGGATGTAACACCACCATGCAGGGACCCAAAGGGAGCACAATTTTCAAACATCAGTAATCCATAACATTAGAACATCCCTTGGTGGTCGTGTCCCCTTTTACTCCCCAAAATTAACGGTACAAGTGATCTTTCACTTATAGCAAGCAATAAGTTGTCAAAAACTGTTCTTAAAGGGGTTGTCTCACTACGAAGATCATAGTTCAAAATGAGGGGACCAAAAATCTAAGCAAATCCGTACTTGGTTACCATTAGCAAAGGTTTATGAGAACGGGTTGCTTTATTTGCGCTTAGCAGCAGTGTTTGAGCCCAGCTAAAGCATTAGTGGCTGTCGGCTGAGCGTTCTGTCCCGCCCAGGTCGCGGACGAGTATGAGAGAGGACCCAGCAGTCCCATGTAAGATGTGCAGGCTTACATAGACAGTCCCACGTAAAACAGAGAACCCAGCAGTCCATTAAAAATGTGCAGGCTTTCACACAGACCCCCAAAATCCCCTGTCAGTCCCCCCATAAAAAAGAAAAGCCAATCCAGCAGTCCCAAGTAATATGTGCAGTTCCATGTAAATTACATACAGAGAACACATTTGTACTGTGCAATCCCACGTAAAACAATTTAGTGACATAGATCCGCAGTCACCATGTAAACACAAACAGATAGTTATGTTCTGCAGATCTATAGAGATCTATAGAGGTCAGATGTGTTATAATGTGCTGGATATATCACTGCGTGTGAGAGAGAGAAAAAAATTACCCATCTTTCCCAGAGTCCTGAAAGAGTAAGCCCGCTAAATAGGAACTTACCGACAATAAGACCTACCGATACATCCATTGTCAGTAAGGGTATGTTCACACGGCTTATTTTGGCGCGCATTTCGCCGTGTATTGCGCATCATACGCGGCAAAATGCACGCCGCAATTACGGTAATCCATAGCCCTCGTTGACATGTCAATTGCTCGCGGCAATTACGCGTCGCTGATAACGAATGTCAATGGGGCCGCGCCCCCCCCCTCCCCCGTGCTTTGGGAATCAGTGCGACTCCCAATGGCGTATTGTGGCATGTACTGTACGCTCCGCAAATAATGTTTTGTGAACATAGCCTAAGGGGTTAAAGGCTACAGACAAATTGTGGATTCTGGGGTCTATATTTTGGAATAGATTCCAGGGACGCCCACAAGGAGCATTCCTGCGTGTAGTGATCCTTTACTACTTGAAAAATCAATCAATGTTTAAAAGCATTTTACAGACTACACATTGCACACAATAACCAAAAAATACTTACATTTTAACTGGGCATCCAACTGGCGCAAGAAGGGGATGTTGAATATGTCGCTTATTAATTCTTTCGGAAAGTATTTTGCCAAAGCAAAATTGTAGCAGACCTGTGTCAGGCATGAAGGAGTCAGCAAATCTGTGCAAAAAAACAAAAAATAAAGAAACAAACACTAAGCATACAAATTCTAGGAATACTGTCTAAAGTAAAGCCCCAACTTTAGAAGGAGACGCCATATATGTTATGTGCGTCCGAGGATTTGCTTGCTGAAAGCTAAAATAAAAAAAAATGAGGCAACTCTGCAAATCTTGATTATAAATATGCCACGGCTTTGTGTATAATGTAAAGGCTTATGGGAAAGAGCTGAGGAGCTCACTAGCGCCATCTATTGGATGTAGTTATCCTCAATTCACATAAGAAATAGACATATATTGTAAGATCCGTACCCTTTTGCTTCAGTACATGTTGTAGACATATTTTAAAAAACTCTCCTCCCTGAGGTGGCTCATAGTTTAGTAGACAGAAGGGACGCAGAACAATAAGGATACAGGTCCCGTGAATCTGTAAGAAAGCAGATGGATAGAGAAACTGGTTAGCAGCCCAAAAATAAATGGGGCACTTTTAGAAATACTGTTTTAACTCCTTAACGACCGACCACCATCTTTTGGCGTCGCTGCAGACATCGGAGTTTGCGGCTCCCGGCGCCGCATAAATGTTGACAACGGGGCTGTACTACACAGACCTGATCCCAGCGCAGCTCCTGCAAGCGCCGGGGAGTGGGGGAAACCTCCGCAACCCGGTGCTTTAACCCTTTGATTGTCGCAGTTCGTCATCGCAGCGCAATCAACCCTGCTCTGTTGGGTGATTGGGAGACCCGGTGACCCGACAGAGCCCGGGGAATGGCTGCACAGTCAGCCCTGGGGACCTAGACTGTGTGCTGTCCTGATCACGGCCTGTGTCAGACTGACACAGGTTATAATGTATTAGCATATATGAATATGCTAAGACATTACCAAGTGTTTAAAAAAAAGTAGCAGTTCTTCCTTCATGGGATTAAAAAAAAAAGTAAAAAAACAAAGTGTAAAAAAATAAAATAAAAATAATTATTTAATAAAAAATAATAGTGCATACATTACACACAAAAAAAACCCTACACATATTAGGTATCCATACAACCGTAATAACCTGTAGAATGAATCTAACAAGTTATTAAGTGTGAAATGTGATTGGTTAAAAAAAAAAAAAAAAAAATATTAAAAAAAAAAATAAAATAAAATTTTGCAATTATTTATAAGTGAATTAAAAAACTATTCCCCATAAAGTACAACTAATCTCAAATAAAACGAGGCCTAAATACAACTGCGTCATTGAATAATACAAAAGTTACAACTGTTGAAACGCAAGGAGGCAAAAACTAAAAAAAATTTCTGGTCATTAACTACTTTTCAGGCGTTTGGCTTAAGGGGTTAAGATGCCTCACACTCAAAGTGTTGATTGATCTGCACATGTTTAGACTGTCTAGTCCTCGTTTGCACCTCCTATTAGTTGGCTTACATTATGCCAATAACTGCAGCCAAAATTTGGCAAATATTAGATTTGTGTGCTAAGCCCCACTCTATGTGAAGCTACACCTTTATACTGAGACCACACCCCTTTGTCAGATGAGGCACCGAAGTGTCTAGAAGCTGTCCTAAAAACAAAACAATAAATGGTGTAAAGCATGTGTGCCCGAATTCTGATGCAATTACCATAATAAATGTGCCCCAATGTATTTAACCCCTTACCGCCGGAGACAGTTTTGGCCTCTCTGACAGAGCCCCATTTTTGAAATCTGTCATGTGCCATTTTATGTGAAAATAACTTTTTGACACTTTAACCTATCCATGTGATCAGAGACTGTTTTCTCGTGACACATTGTGCTATAAGAAAGAAAAATTTTGGTCCAAAAAAATGATTGTTTTTTTTGAAAATATCAAATTATGGTGAAAAAATGTGAAAAATTTACCAAATTTCAAACTTCAAAAATTTCTGCATGTAAGACAGATAGTTTATTCCACTCAAATATTTTAAAAAACTAGCATCTACCATATGTCTGCTGTAGTTTGGCATCATTTTTTTTTAAATGTTTTTTTTTTTTTTTACATTAAGGGTTTATAAATTTAGTATTAATTTTAAAATTTTAAAGAAAATTTGCAATATACATATTTTTAGGGACCAGCCAGTTCTAACGTGACTTGATTGACCTGTATGTTGGGATACCCCATAAATAAACCTCTTTCTAAAAAACCTACACCCCCTTAAAGTATTCAAAACCGAATTTAGGAAGTTTATTAACCCATTAGGTGTTTCAACAGGAATTAAAGCAAAGTGGAAGTAAAATTTCAAAATTTCACTTTTTTTGCAGATTTTCAAATTTTTATACATTATTGACAAAATAGGGTAAATGTGACCAGGGAAATGCAACTTAATATTGATTCCCCAGATTCTGCCGTTTTCAGAGATATCCCATATGTGGCCCTAGTCCCATTATTTGGCTCAACCACAAGCCCCAGAATAGGAGGAGCACCTACTGGACTTGGGGCCTCATTTTCATTACAATTTTATTTAGGGGCCTTTTCAGGTTTGCGGGGGACCCTAAGGTTCCAAACTTAATAAATACCCCTAAAAGACCCCATATTGGAAACTACAAACCCTTTACGGAATATATCCAGAGGTGTAGTGAGAAATATCGACCCCACAAGGCGTTTCACAAATTTTTTTAGCGTTCGGGCTCTGAAAATAAAAAAAAATATATTTTTTCCAATAATCTGCAATTTTAGCAGGAAAAAATGTTTAATTTTTACAAGGAATTTTTGAAAAAAAGCCCAAAATTGTGTTACGCAATTTCTTCCAAGTTCGGCAATAACCCTTACATATGGGTGTAAACTGCTGTTTTGGGGCAGGGGCAGGGGGTACAAGAGAGGGAGCGCTATTTGGATTTTGCCGCACAGATATTGGTGGGGCCATGGCGCATCTGCAAAGCCCCCAAAGTACTAGAACAGGTGAAACCTTCCAGAAGTTTCCCTATTTTGGATTCAACACCCCTCAGGGATCTCATATAAGGGTGTATTTTGCTTTTTTGGCCGCACAGATTTTCCCCGTATTTTTTTTTTAGCATTGGGCCATGGAAATGGAGGGGGAAACGCAATTCCGCCATTGTTTTTGGCTTCATTTTACAGTATTCGCCATACGGGATAAATAAACGGAAAAACTTTACTATGGGGTCGGTACAAATTACAATGATATAAATTTTATTATAGTTTTTTATGTTTTTTTTATTTTTTTACACAATAGAAGCGAGTTTTATAAAAAGTTGCGTTTTATGTTGTCCTTTTTCTGACAGCCATGCTTTCTTAATTTTTTGCATATGGAGCCGCTTGTGGACTTGTTTTTTACGAGATGAGTTGATGTTTTTATTGGTACCATTATGGGGGGCATGTGATGCTTTGATCACTTTTCATTAAGGTTTTTGTGAGGCATTTTGTACAAAATACCGCAATCCTGGTAGTGTTTTTTTATTTTTATTTTTTTACAGCGTCACTGTGCGGTATAAATGAAAAACTAGTTTTCCCTCAGCAGGTTGATACGATTACAGCGATACCACATTTGTTATATTTTTTTAAGTTTTACTGCTTTTACGCAATAAAAACACTTTTATTTGAAAAAGAAAACACGTTATTGCATCACCGCAGTCTGAGAGTCATAACTTTTTTATTTTTCTGTTTATGGAGCTGTTTAGGGACTTTTTTTTTGCGGGATGAGTTGACGTTTTTATTGGTAACATTTTTGAGGGGCACAAGACTTTATGATCGCTTTTAAATCCGTTTTTTTTTGGAAAGGGGAGGGTGAAGAAAATACTGCAATCCTAGCAGTGTTTTTTATTTTTATTTTTAATAGCGTTCACCATGCAGTATCCGTGACAAGTTAGTTTTACTCTGTGGGTTGAGACGATTACGGTGATACCCAATTTATGTAGTTTTTTTTATTTGAAAGCACAATTTTTTTGAAAAAAAAGTGTTTTTATTGTGTAAAACAATATTTATGCATCGCTATCTTCTAATAGCCAGAACTTTTTAATTTTTTTCCGTATACCGAGGCTGTGTAAGGCTTTTTTTTTTTCGGGATGAACTGACGTTTTAATTGGTACAACTTTGGCGTTTATATTAGTTTTTAATCGCTTTTTATTCCTTTTTATGTGCTGCAGGATGTATAAAAATCGCAATTCTGTGACTGTTTTTTGTTTTTTACGGCGTTCACCGTACGGGTTAATTTAAAATAACAGATTTATAGGGTGGTCATTACGCACGCGGCGATACCAAATAGGGTACTTTTATTTATTTTTGATCTTTTTTGGGGCGATTGGCGTTTGTAAAGGGGAAAAGGGCGATGTACGTGTTTTTATTTTTTGTTTTTTACTTTTTTACACTTTTTTTTTTTTTACTTTTTCATACTTTTTACACTTTTCCCCAGGGGGGAATTGCATGAACGATCGTCAGATCGTTCATGCAATAGGAGATCAGCATACAGCTATAGCTGTTTTGCTGGTCTCATGGCAACTGTTTATTCACGCTGCCCCAATGCATTGTGGGCATTGTTGACGTCACCAGACAACCGGATGCTGTCATTCAGCATCCGGGCTGCCTGGTAGGGCTCAGTAGCGGCGCTCAGCGCCGTTACTGCGCCGGATTTTCGGGCAGCAGGAGCTCACTCCCTGCCGCCCGAAGGGCCGATGTACGCGACCACGATGTCCGACATCGGGGGTTATTTCCCCCGCGCCGGGGTCACTCCGGCGTGGGGGATGCCCATGATGCCAGCGGTATTATACCGCCGGTTTCCATGCCGCGATCTTGCGGCGCCTTTTGCCTGTGAGCGCGCAAGATCGCTTGACGTACTCATACGGCAATTTGCGGGAACCCCTACCCGACATTGCCGTATGAGTATGGCAAATGTCGGTAAGGGGTTACAGGGGTTTACTCACTGCAAAGCTAAGCTTTTAACATAAAGGGACAGTTAAATGAAGACATTTTCTAAATACATTAGTCAATCACTTTTCTATGGTTACCTGGTTGCCAAACCATACTATAACTAATCAGACCATACTCTAACAAACTAATTAGATCTAACGAGATTAGCTTAAGTAAACAAAAGGTACAAGTGCTGTGAGGACTGAAAAGGATTGCTTTATCTGTGATCTTGTTAGAGATAACTAACCCCTGCTCTGTCAGAGTAAGGATCAGCTTGCTGCTTAGAGGTTAAATATGCTATCACTGCTAAAGAACTGCCCACAGCCTGAGGAGACAGAGTGAGCGCAAACTGCTTGTGAGAAAACCCCTCTAAAAGGGGTTGATGAAAACATTCACTCGTTCCATGTGGACACTATAGAAATACCTTTGTAATGTTCTCCATGGTCACTGCAGCAATCGTTTGTAAAATTGAGCCTCGCGCATCGTTCATTTGCATTAAAAATATAGAAAGTTTTGTGACGTTCCTCCAGGTGACCTTATGCAGTAAGCGCTGGCAGGTGTCCAATAACCCCTCTGTAAGGTCTTCATTCATCCACTGCCTGGTCTTGATCTGTATAACTTCGTCTAGCAGCAGATCAATGTTTTCCACGTATTGGAGTCTCTCTAGTGCACAGCTGTTCAATTTTTGGAGGAGTTCCCAGTAAGTTTTTTGGTGTTTCACAATTGCACGAGGTGTTTTTGACAACTGCATGAGCAACACAGCGATCTTCTCCATGCTCGGTAAGTTACATTGCTGGATTATGGCATCAATTTTAGAAAGGACAGCTTGATCCACCTGACTGAGGTTCAACAGAGAAAGTGCTCTGGCCATTGTGGCCACTTCAGATGGTATAAAGTTTGCAATTAAGTTTCTGCAGGAAAAAAGTAATGAAATGCTTAGAAAGTTGCAGATTAGAGCACTCAGGGATAAAATTCATGTGAGTCCAGACAACGCACCTATATTTTTTAAAGTGGCTCTCCACTTTGGACAATCTATTTAATATTAGTCTAAAGAGATTATAGGGTGTCCCATTGCTGGATCCCTCCTAGTGTTCAGCTACAGATTAGCTATCAACTCCACACAAACACACAATAGTAGTAGAACAGTAGATTAATTTGTAAGACCAATACATGTCATTAGCAATGCAGAGGGCTCATGTCAGTATCACAGGGGAACAGATTTAACTTTCACCTTCTTAGCAGAGCTCCTTATGTAGTAGGGATTCTGTCTGTTGGGAGATACCAACTGCGCAGGGGGTGCTGAGGATATAGCCGATTGTAATCTGGGTAATCTGAGTCTCTGACTACATACACTGCAGCAGGCAAAGCACAATGAGGACATAGTGTGACAGGGTTTACAGGCATCTAAATTAAACTTCTGATGAAGTTATATCCATCACAGACATATCAGCCCAGAGAAAATCAGTATGCTCATGATGTAAACTTCCTGGCTCCACCCCCTGCACAATGGACTCTTCCAGCTCAGAAGCAGCACAACTGTCAACATAGTGATAAAACAAGGTGTCAGGTGCCACTTGGCCGACTTCAGAGCTGTCTTAAAGGGCCAGTGCTTTTTTTTTTTTTTTTTTTTAAAATAAATTACAGGTGAAATGCTTTGTTTTTCCTAATGAAGCATATTTAAGGAAGTGTTTGTATTTTAGTCTCCTGTTACTTCATGAGGTTTAAAGTGACTCAGTTTTCTCTATCCTTCCTTATGGACAGCAGTATTAGTCAGGATACTTTTTGCAGGTATCCAGATGGATACCCAGAGGTAGAGAACCCGTGGTGTGAACCAAGCCTAACATGTATTAGTACTTGTAGCAAGTACCATATTCCCCCTGCAGCGCCACCACAGGGAAAAAAGAGGCACTACACACTGCTTACGGTAATTAAGCAAGTGTGCTGTTACTGTTATGCCCCATTTACATAATTTGTATACTGTGCCAAATTTATCTTGCACAGGGGCTGAGGTGAGACCATGGAATCTCTAGGATAGATGTAATCCAAATTGGACTAGGTGTGCCCTATTTACTGAACAAATGTGCTTTGTATCAGACAAAAAACGTGATAGACTATGGATCTTTTTGGACCATCACAGCCCTGCACCAGTTTCCACAGGGTACAAATTTTCTATAGGCAACACTTCAAATTCTGTCACTTAAGATGAAAGATAAGGTCATGTATCACAGAGTATAGATCTATGAATAAATGCCGACCCTATATCGCAGAAGCTCTCTAGCTGCTGGCTCAGAGTCATCTATCCAGGGGGCCCATAGCTGCTCAAACTTGGAAATAGTCCCTCGCTGAACAGAGATCTTTTCTTCTATTCCGACCATTTCATTTCATTACGTACTCTCCAATTGTTGGACCTCTACCATCTAGCCAACGTCGTGCTATTAGTTTTCTTGCAGGGAATAAGAGAGGCGCTACTGCTACCTTTTCCAAAGACGAAACAGTAAGGTCTAAATTATGTATATAGTTTAGAATATCCAATCATTAATTGCTTAAAATAATCAAAAACTAGTCATAAGACTGCAGTAGGGGACCCGGAAGGTCTGCCAGCTACAGATAATAAGGCACGGAGCACTTATGAAGTGCATTTAAATTCTATATGATACATAGCAAGGTACTATGCCAGAGTCACCATCAAAAATCAAACCCTATCTCTTTAGGCTCTTTAAAGCAGTAGTCACCAACCAGTGGATTTTGGGGCCCTGCATGTGGCGCCGCAGCACTTGGCAGCTTCAGATACTAAGGTGCACATTTGACACTGTGGATGTTGCAGCAATAAAGGAGCTGGTTATTCGGGTCAAAACTATATTGTTGTAGACGGAACCGCAAAGGGGCTCGACGTCCTAGTGGGGGGTGAAATCAGTATATTGAATGACACGTGCCATAGAGTAAGAATTTACAGGCTGACAGTCTGCAGTCAAAAGAGTTCTCTAACTCCTTTATTACAAAACACAAGTTTTTATAGCTGGGTGTGGACAAACATTCCACAAGCAACATGTGACATACATCCACCCGCTTTATTGGCTCTTCTTATCTATATCTTTGAATAACACAGCCCCCCTTTGTCAGAGAGACGCAAACAGTTAATGCCAGTGGCCATCTTGGTTATGTCTTGGCACAACAGGGTGTGTCTGAACACAGGCGCCATCTTGTGGGTGAAATAGACATTTCACCTAATACATCCATAACAATATTACTAGCAGCTAATACTAGGGTAAGAGACACTTCAAATAGCAATACATTTTAACAATTTTTTCCTTTTCAGTATTCAGTGTGGCCCAACAATATATGAACGTGGCTCCAGACCTAGGGACAATTGGGAACCTCCGCTGTAGAATGACCTCTCTCAGGAACATCTGGTGGTGAAGGATAATAATCGTATAAAACCACAGGGTAACAAGTATAAATGTATGTTTAGTGGGTAAATCTACAGCATTAGCAGTGAGGATGATGATGACCACTATTCTGGAGGAATGCAATGTACGCCGTCATTCACAGGTAGCTTACCTTTGCAGGTGCGTTTGTAGTTCCTTTGATAGCCTGTTATTGTGGTTTGGCACGTGCACTATGGCCTAAGTGTTGGAAAACAGTTGTGTGGGTTTGTAGAGTTCCATATCCTTCTCCACGCGGGTGAAAATTCTAAAATAAGAAAAAAAAAAAAAAATTAAACAAAACTTGTCCCGTGAAATACTTTACATGCATAGGACACATTGTTATAGGACAAGATTTGCTACTATTGCTAGGAATTACTGATAATCTAAGCTATGTACCATTACTGTCATATTCACCATTTCACACAACTAGATAGAGCACGCAGGTGAAGAGTATGCAATCTGTCAGGGTTTCTGGGCACAGAGACCTTATTGTGCAGCCGCAGCGAAGGAGCACCTGCAGGAAGACTACCATGGACCAGGTATGTATATGTCCACGATCAAGCAATAGAGGTGACTAGCACTTCAAACAGTCTTAAAATTCTGAGCGCTGTTAACTTCTAAAAGCATTGACATACGGACAAATTCAGGCCTGAAATGGGTGACAATTTTCTTTTTTTACCATCACTGTTGTTTGAGCAAGGATTTATACAGGTGGCTTCAGGCGCAAAGTCATGACTCATGCACCATAGAAAAGCGAATCGGCTGTATATTTTATGGACAGTTAAAACCATAAAAAGAGTGTCTGTTAGTGGGCAACATTAAAGGGGTTTTCTCGCTACAAAATCATATCTCTAATGATGGGGACAGTAAAAATAAGCACTTTTGCAATTGGTTTGCATTAGCTAAGTCACTTAGTATAGCAGATATGAGCTTTACTGTGCATCAATAGCTATTTTTTGGCAGCCGCAAGTTGGGACATGCCCCCTAGCCTGTGGTGCTGCTGACATTTCTTCACCTGTGGGAACGCCCTGGACGATTCCACCTGACTGCCCTGACTGTGATTGGCTGACTGACATTTCATTCAGCCTGTTGGGATACGCCCCCAGACAGGAAACGTCCCCTGTGCTGTGATTGGGTGCCTGCACACTCTGTGTTTACTCCCCATTGAGATGTTTAAACTGAATGTGAAATCAGCTATGTGTGAGGGCTGCTGGCTCTATACTCATCTCCCAGCTCTAAGGTGAATGATCTGACTAATTACTGACTGTTTAACTCATAGATCCCCTCATATAACACAGTCTTATGTCCTGTGTTCCCTCCATATAACACAGTCACACAGTCCCCTGCCTGATAACAGAAGGGGAGGGGGAGGGAAGTGTGCATTCCTCACATGTGTTTCATCAGTTCAGGCTGTGTGTATAACTGGTTAATAGCACAGCAAGGAGCTTGTGCAGCCTGAAGCTGAAGACAAGAGAACATTGCAGGAGGCTGCATAGCTGTCCTCTCCGGACAACCTTCCCCTTCCCCTGCTTCACACAGAATGATGATGTCACAGCTCTTCAGTGAGTAGAGACACGCCTCCTGGAAGGAGAGACAGTCTGCTGAGAGAAGAGACTCGCCCCTCAATTTCAAATTCAATCTCATAGAATTAGCTGAAAAGCATGAACACTTCAATCGATAAAACCCCTTTAACATAGACTAATAGTGATCAAATCAGTGGGCCAGTCCATTCAAGCACAATCCAAGGAAGGTAAAAGTACAGGTCCCACAAAACCCCCATCGCCTTGTTTTTGGCCAAGTAACACATACAGAATTTTAAAAGAAAATAAAGCATTAAAACATATTACTTTTGGATGAGCGCATTGTTTTTGCATTCCATTTCTACCATTGCTTTCAGGACAGTAAGAAGCTGGTTCAAGTTCATCTCATCAAGGAATGTCAGCAACTTTTCTTCAAGTCTGGAGAGAATAAAATGAATATTACAAACACAGCTAAACAATAAAAATGAATATTATGACTTAAGTCTGAGACATGCAAAGTAATGGGTTGTCCACCTCGTAAAAAACGCACACAAGTAGCTCCAGGGACCACAGCAAAATAAAAATAAAAAAAAAATCTTATACTCACCTTCCTCTTGTCCCCGGTTCCAATGACGCATCTCCCTGGTCTATTTTCACTCTTGAACTTCCAAAAGGTGACGTCACTGCTGCAGCCATGGATTAGTTCAGTGGTCACATGCCACTAATTTATATGTAAGGAGAGGCACGTGTACGCTGCAGCCAATCAGCGGCTGCAGCAGTGACGTCCTGTACTAGTTTAATGGCTGTAAACAGGGTTGTTAAAATTTTTGTTCTGTGCTGCATATGACTCAGCTCAACAGTAGCGCAATACCTTAGGCGTCTGTTTATAAGGCTTGGGCTTTATTAAACTGCAATTCAAACAGAAAGAAAAATAAAAGGCTTAACATCAGCCAGCAAAAGAAAGGTTACACAGTGTGGATAACTCACAGGCTCTGTCCAAGAGGCTCCTGGGTTCTTTCTCCACCAAGATCAGGGAATGTGGCAATTGCAGGCTGTAACCTAGAGCCATTCCTTAAGCCTCCTGTCTTATACCAGGCAAAACCTAAATACATGGGAGCAGTCATCCCACCCAGGGCTGTGGAGCTGAAGTCGGAGTCGTTATAAAATGGACCGACTCCAACAATCTTTAATAAATTGGTCAAGTTCAATACAGTGCCAAGAGCAAGAGGAATTGGGTCTTGTAAGCGCTACTGCTCCCATAGCTTCAGCCTTATCAGAAGAGGAGTTTAATTTTGAAAAGTATTTGGATGACATGGAGCAGGCAAAGCATTCAATAGATAAATATACAACCGCCTTTATATAATTGTAAGCAACCTATACGTTCCCGGGTCTCACTTTGGGATCTTCCCTGGATTCCCATAGTCTAAACAATTCAATATGACAAAGGTGGACCCGTATATTAGGAAAATTATTCTTCTTTATTCCAAAAACGACATACTTTCATACAATCAATAAAAGCATCGCATCTGTATCAGTCAAAAGACTAGTAGACGTAGGTTGCATAACAGGTAAATACCTTAGTAGCGCTTCACTGCATTTTGTAGGACAGGAGTAGCATGGACAACCGGCCGCAATGATGCAACGTTTCAAGGATCAACCCTCTTTCACCAGCACGCGTGGTCCTAGTATCCTTCCCTTTAAATACCTTTTTTTTTTTCTTTCTTCCCTTTTTCCTCCTTAACCTTTTCCTTCCTAAACTATTTTAAAAACATTTTAAAACTCAGTTCTTCATTGAGACCATTAGGGCTCTTAGAATCTAATGAGCATTGCCACAGGGGAAAAAAGATTGCTCTCCCATAGCAAACAGATTGACCAGATTTCAGCAAAATTTTTCACCTGCTTTCAAAGAAGTAGAAGAGTTCAACCGTTCATCAGAACTGACTGTGCCTGAGGCAATTCCTTTATACCCTGACATTGATAGAGATGTTACTCCATGTGGTCACAGCTTTGCCACCAACCCAAGTTAGTGTAGAGAGGCCGTTCTCTAGCCTAGAAATAATGAGATCAGATGTGAGGTCGTCTATGGAGGAGGATCTGATGGAGGTGATACCATTTTTCATAGACAAAATTTCATAGACTCCATAAATTTTATTCAGTAGATAAACTTGCTTTCTCAAGCTTGAGAAAGGAAGTTTACCTTCTGAAACGTTCAGTCGTTTGTACCAGTCAGCTCTGTTGCTACTAGCTATGTATCATTGCATGGAATACTGAATTAGATCTTCAGCTAAAGACATATGCATCACCAGGTTTTTATTGTGTAACATCCCTTTATTACATTGCCGCATAGCAGAAGTACTGTGTATTGGGTATTATGTGATATAGATTATTGCTAAATATTATTAAAGGAACACAAAAAATATATATTTTGCCTTCATGTCTTTGCTACTAAGTTATTGATTGATGGATTTACAGACGATATCCGTAATAGAGGGCAGACCTGGCTGTATATAACCTTTGAGAAATGGCAGTAACATTTATTTGAGACTACAGTAAAGTTACCACTTAAACATGCGCCATCTATGAGGGAATGGGAGTTTGGGAAATTGAGGAGTCGGAGTTGGAGCTTTGGTTTACCGACTTCACAGCCCTGATCCCACCCAGCTCTTAGACTACTCCAGTAAAAAACTGGCCCAGATCGACTGCTTAACAGCAGCCATGCTACCTACACAAAGTGACTGTAATCTAATGGTACTGACCAGACACTAACGGCTTTATTTTACCGAGGCTAGAAACCTCGGTGACATATATCAGTCATATATATGACTGATATATATAGTGGAGATTAACATCGGGTAGGCAAGCAGGGCTTCCAGAGACACAGGTAAAAGTCCACAATCCAAATCAAGCCTTAACTTCAGGCTAAAAGAAAATAAACTCCTGCTCGGCTGAGCACTGCTAAACACAGAAGTAACCCTTACTAAGCTCAATGCGCCTGTTACGGTATTTTCCCTCTTAGGATGAGAGTCACACCATCACCAAACACAGGCCTGCAGTCCCAGGCTTTGTAGACCCGAAACCAGCCACACCGGGAACGCGAGAGTGGCCTCCCACCCATCACCACTGCAGGAAAAACCGACCCGGACTATACGCCAATGTGTCAGTAACTTAGTGCCACTAACACACAAACTGGCGGTTTCCTTCAACAATCCCCGGCCTCGGTGACACACATCTGCCCACATACTCCCTCAACAACTCCGCCTGTCACCGTCTCACAATAAATATATACAGTTGAAAGCAGAAGTTTACATACACTATATAAAAAGACACATCTGCAGGTTTTTCTCACTATCTGACATGAAATCAGAATAAATCTTACTTGTTTTAGGTCAATTAGGAACCAAAATTATTTATATTTGCCAAGTGACAGAATAATGAGAGACAGAGATTTTTTTCGGCATTTTTATTACTTTCTGCAAAGTCAAAAATTTTCATTAGTATTTGGTAGCATTGCCCTTAAACTGTATGACTTGGGTCAAACATTTTGGATATTCTTCCACAAGCTTCTCACTATAGTTGGTAGGAAGTTTGGCCCCTTCCTCCTGATAGAACAGGTGTAACTGAGCCATGTTTGTAGGTCACCTTGCCTCGCACCTGCCTTTTCAGCTTTGCCCATAAATTTTCAATAGGATTGAGATGAGGGCTTTGTGATGGCCACTCCAAAACATTGACTTGGTTATCCTTAATCCACTTTGTAACCAGTCTGGCAGTATGCTTCAGGTCATTGTCCATTTGGAAGTCCTATTTCCGCCCAAGCTTTAACTTCCTGGCTGATGTTTTGAGATGTTGCTTCAGTATTGCCACATAATCTTCTTTCCTCATGATGCCATCTATTTTGTGAAGTGCACCAGTCCCTCCTGCAGCAAAACAACCCCACAACATGATGCTGCTACCCCCGTGTTTCACAGTTGGGATGGTGTTTTTAGGCTTCCAAGCTTCTCCCTTTTTCCTCCAAACATGACAATGGTCATTATAGCCAAACAGGTTCATCAGACAACAGGACATGTCTCCAAAAATGTAGATCTTTGTTCCTGTGCATTTGCAAACATTAATCTGGCTTTTATATGTTTCTTTTGGAGTAATGGCTTCTTCCTGGCAGAGTAGCTTTTCAGCCCATGTTGATACAGTACTCGTTTCACTGTGGACAATGACACAATGTTACCAGCTTCCACCAACATCTTCACAAGTTCTTTTGCTTGTGTTTTTGGGTTGATATGCCATATCAAAAAATAGAGAAAGGCAGCACTTCAAAAAATGTGACTTTATTGGCCCAACAGCAGTCACATTTTTTGAAGTGCTGTCTTTCTCTACTTTTTTTGAATATATTTCTGACCTTGATCCTGGCCTGTGGGGCGTGCACTGATTCTTCATAGCTCTTGATAATTTTTGCTGCTGTAAATACTTTTTGTGATATGCACATGTCAGACCAAAGCACATTCATCTCTGAGACACAGAACCTGTCTCTGAGCGGTATGATGGCTGGAATCCCATCTTGTTTGTACTTGTGTATAATTGTTTGTACAGATGAACGAGGCACCTTCAGGTACCTGGAAATTGCACCCAAGGATGATCCTGTCTTGTGCAAGTCCACAATTCTCCTCCTGCTATCTTGGCTGATTTCTTTAGGCTTTCCCATGATGTTACACACAGAAGCAGTGTGTTTCTGGTTTGCATTAAAAAATACTTCCACAGCTGTGTCTCTAATTAACTCAGATGTTGCCAATAAATCAACCAGAAGCTTCCACCGACATGACATCATCATATGGGCTGTCCCAAATTGACAGGCATAGTAATCCTAATGTATGTAAACATTTGACTTTGCAGAAAGTAATAAAAATGCCTTAAAAATAATTTTGGTTCCTAATTGACCTAAAACGGGGAAGGTTTATCCTGATTTCATGTCAGATAGTGAGAAAAACCATGCAGATGTGTCTTTTTATATAGTGGATGTAAACTTCTGGTTTCAACTGCATGTTAAGAAATTAATCAGCACAAAAAGTTGGACTTGTGGAAGTTAAATAAAGTTGGCCATAAATTTTAATTGAACTACACGGTAGTCAGAACTCAGTCATTCAAGATTAGTACATATAGTGTACATAACCTTTTCAGCATTTCATTAACCTTATGCAATGACTTTGCCCCCAGTGTGGTGGAGATTTATTAGTAATGCTAATACAGACAGTTTAGAAACGTTCTCTGTGTCTATTTTTCGGCCAAGGATCTGGGTCCCGTTGGAGTAAGACACAAAATTAAATGGGCTATGTACTAAGCAAGTGACACATTTCAGCGTTTTTACCATCCTTACCTGTCTCTCACGTGATGAGATTCGACTCTACTGAAGGTATCAAACAGATCTACAAAGGTTTCTGAATCATCACAAGCTTTCATCATCTCAACAAGTCTCGGCTTTGCCATATTTGGGAACTCCGAGCTGTTTAAACGCAGCTGTTGGTACAATCCGGTAATGTTGGCGAGGTTTTTGGCATCCATTGCGCCTATATTCTGTTTGAAGAAGTTGTCATATTTCTCCAGCAAGGAGACATAGGTAAACTTATACTTGTAGAAAAGTCTCATCGCCCTGAATGCAAGCCAAATGCCGGAGGGGTCAAAGTTTTGGATGATGGATTCTGTCTTATGGATCAGTCGCTCTTGCAGGCTTGGAGAGCTGACTGATTGCAAGCAGACCAGGAGACAGGACAATAGTCTGGAGAGCAGGAAATGGGGCAAGGTTACGTTTGAAACAAAAGACAAAACTGTTGAATACATTGCAATAGTGCAGCTACAGAGGAAGGACCATTCAATGTGATATTTAAATCCACATAAAGAAAAACACTTCAAACATCTTGAGCTGTGTAATGCCTCTACTCCATACACATCCAAAGCGGCACGTGATAAACTTTATTTATTGACAGACCGCCACAGCCACCAGTTATGTTTTTTCTAATCAGATTTTTTGTTATTAAAGATTGTTTGTCTAAACATAAATAAAGGGAGTCTATAGAAATAAGGCAATGTTCACACGGCTTATTGTCTGTGTAATTGCGGGGCCGGATTTCGCCCCGCAATTACGCCGGCAGCCGTGCAGGGGGGGGGGGGGGGGGCGGGGGCCGGCAGCTCGCCGGCCCCATAGACACACATAGTGCACGCCGTAAATAACGGGCATGTCACTTTCGCCGAGCGGGGAGAGGAGACGGAATCCACAGTTCTCTATGAGAGCTGTGGATTACCGTAATGACAGGGACGGATTGGAGCCGTACTGCAGCGCAAATCCGGCGCGCAGTACGGCTCCAATCAGCCGAGTGACCGAGGCCTAAGGGTATGTTCACACAATGTTTTGGATCCGTGTTTGGATCCGTTTTTTTACCAGAAGAGAAACTGCATCCAAACTGCATCCAAAAAAGTATCCAAAAATGTAACAGATGATGCTTTTTTGGATGCTTTTTGCATGCGTTTTTGAGATCCGTTTTTCAACATATATACACAGTATACACTAGATAAAATACAGGCAAAGAACTTGAGACAATTCACAAATGATAACATCCACAGAGGTGGTACTTTGAAAAGGTAGTATCTTTAATATAATACAATAAATCGGCCCCTAGAGGTCTCATTTGATGTAGAAGAACTGTTTGAACTTTAGTAACCTAATGACCTACATTTTAACTTAGAGTGGAAAGTGGTTTAGTTGTAATGTAAGTGGAAATCCAATAGAGGGCGCTCACAGCAGTTTACATGTGTTTCAGAGAAAATCCATTAGAGGGCGCTTCCATTATTTTACATGTGTTTAATCTTATAAATCACTTTTTTTAATATGTTTTGAATTATACAAAAGCAGTTTTTTAATATAGAATGCGTGTTTATAAAAATTATAGAAGTTTTTAATAATTAATTTATAAATGTTTTAGATAAATTGTTTATTATAGAATGTTGAGAGGTTTCAGTATAATACTAAAACCACTCAAGATTTTATAATAAACTATCTAAAACATTTATAAATTAATTATTAAAAACTTCTATAATTTCTATAAACACCCATTCTATACTAAAAAAAAAACTGCTTTTGTATAATTCAAAACTTATTTGAAAAAAAAGTGATTTATAAGATTAAACACATAATGGAAGCTCCCTCTATTGGATTTCCTCTTACATTACACCTAAACCACTTTCCACTCTAAGTGAAAATGTAGGTCATAAGGTTACCAAGGTTCAAACAGTTCTTCTACATCAAATGAGACCTCTAGCGGCCGATTTAGTGTATAACACTTCAAATTTAAAGCCAATGCGTTTTTCGGATGTGCTTTTGGATTATAAAACGTACCGAAACGTATGTTGCACTCCAAAAGCGCACTCCATTGTTTCCTATGGGGATTTCACTTGGTAAAACGCAAGTAGAAATGACATGTCAATTCTTAAAACGGATCCGAAAAACGCATTGAAAAGAAGCAAGTAAACACGCAGCAGCGATCACTCGTCTGAATGGAGATGCGTGTTTTACATTGAAACCAATGTAAATCACACTGCACATTGTTAGATACGTTTTTTGGATGCGTTTTGAGTCCGAAAAACGAATCAAAAATCGGATCTGAAACATACACTAAAGAAAAAATTATTATTTACAATATAGTATATTGTATATATAGTATAAAAATTGCCTAAAAGCGTTTAGGGTATGTTCAGACGGCGTATTGCAGCGCACACAGGTACGCGCTGCAGGATGCCTTCAGTAGCGCTGTTGAAAGTACGCCCTGGCCAGCACGTACTATCAACATAAGGCAGCTCTTTGCCGCCTACTCTGTATTTTTCTGCACAGAAGTGCCCAAAAAAAGTGAGAAGTGACTTATTTTTACAGGCGCACACTATGCACCGGAATATGCAATCATAAAAATCACTGTCCTCTTTACATAGCACTCAATGAGTGATGTACTTTTCAACTGATTTTACCGTATTTGCAGGCCGTTCTTCGGCCAATTCCATGCTGAAGTAGGCCCGCAAGAACGTTGTGTGAACATACCCTAATAACAAACTTAAATTTTGAAAAACACAGATTTAAACATGTTCCCCACATAATACTCCACAACCAGTTTTTAGCTGAAGCCTTTTCGCGTCACAGGACATGATTCTGGAGCCTCCAGCATACAGCTGCTTTTGCTGGGGGAGCTAAAGTGGACCATACATTTACATGGTGGCAGGTGGCCATGTAGTATCAAATGTTTTCTATTCAAATAAATGGCTGACCAAGGAATATATGGACAAGCTGCCTCAAAAAGAGAGAGATTATTGATTAGGGCATGTGTGTCAAACTCAAGGCCCATGGCCCACGAGTGGCCCCTATCATCATTTTAAATAGCCCTTGAGAACTTGGACACAATGAGCAGGGGTGGACAAGGTCTGGGCGCACATGGACCAGCTCTCCATTGTCCATTGAGGATACAGCCAACGCTTGGCATCTGTGGTGCCATCAGCACAGGGAATGGGCACCATCTTGTATCTGGAGCCCTGGCGCACACCTTCCCATTGCTCTATTCAGCAACTCACAAATGGTGGCGCAGCTCTAACAGTCCCAGGTATCCAAACCCCTAAAGGGCAACTTTAATACTGAAGTGGCCCTAAGTGGAAATTATAGTGGACATTAACTCTAGTTTATAAAGAGCTGGGGACCACTTTGGTGAACAATTATGTCTTCATGAGAATACCCTTGGACAAGATGGTTAAGTAACATGACCATTTCATAAACCTAAACTGGACCTACACTTATCAGAGAAGTGCAATAATAGCAAATCCTTGAAGTGTCTCTCCAGTGTTATCCTTCTGTCCAATCTAAAAGGGGTATTCCCACCTCATTAATTAGCTTTAAACATGTAGGCATATGTGAATAAAGATTATTACCAAATACATTGTTGTTCTGATTTTGCTTCATTTCACAGTTACAGAACATCTTATCTCTTGCTTGTTTACAGAAGGTTTCCTAGGTTACCGACCTCCTCTTTCTGCTCTAGCAGCCCTGGCCTGGACATCACTCCCTGCTGTCTCTCCTTATGTTTCTTAATGAAAGACTTTAACCTGTCAGAGCACTGTAGCATTTTTGTCCTGCTTTTAAAACCGCTCCATCACCAATGCCCCTCTAACAGGCTCAGCTAGGAATAACAGAGGCGATATGTCGGTCAGTACTGTAGAACCGCCCACTGCCTGCACAGGAAGTGGGAGCCTGAAGCTGCCTGTGAAGAGCAGGATCTATGAAACATCCAGATGGGAAAATGTCTGATAGATGCAAGTCCCTAAAGCCTAAAGCTTTGTTTGCAGTGTTGTGTCATTCTGCTGGAGGTACCATCAAGATTTCCGCCATGTTTTCAGCAGGAAAGGTGCAGCATGCAGTATTATTTTACCAGGACGGCCCCTAATGATCAGTCCTCTGTTCGATGGGTGCTGTTTTGATCTTGTAAAACACCATGTCTTCCATGGTCACATTGTAATATCACAGTAAGAATATCCCACACAGTAGTAAGGCTAGGAATACACAGCATGGTTTTGGAGCAGACATGATGAAGCTGAGAAATTCGCCACGCTGTTTCACTGAGTTTTAGCAGTTTTGCACTTACTCTATCTCTTCAGCCTGTGGGTGGTTCTATAGCAGTGATTAGTACATTTAACTTCTAGCCATTACTCTGACAGAGCAGGAGGTTGTTATCTCTAACAAGATTACAGATAAAGCCATGCTTTCAGTTCTCACAGCACATGTACCTTTTGTTTAGTGAAGCTAATCTTGTTAGATATCTTGTTAGATATAATATGTTTGCTTCAATCTCAGTCTGTCAGTGGAGTGAGGTCACTCCCTTCTGTGTACTGTCAGTTAATCAGATAACAGACGTCCGTCTGATATGCAGATAACCATAGAAACATGTGTGCACTTTAGAGCAGTGGTCCCCCAGTCCAGTCCTCACGCCCCACCACCAGGGCATGTTTCAGGATCTCCCACAGAATGCACTGACAATAATTAACTCACCTGTGCAGCATAATTAAATCACCTGTGCAATACTAAGGAAAGCCAGAAAACATGATCTATTGGTGGGGCGTGAGGACTGGAGTTGAGGACCCCTGCTTTAGAGCACATAAAAAACGCTCTTATCTCATGACTAAAGTAAAAATTTATTGACCAATGTATTTAAAAAAGGTTTTCATTTAACGGTCCCTTTATGTTGAAAGCTAATTTTTGTACTAAGAAAACCCCTTTAGGAACAGACAGAGATGCACCCCCCCCAGGCTGGAGGATTGGATTGGTAAGGCAAAAATATGGTGCCCATCAAGGTTTATGAACAAATTCTATTAAATAGGTTAGGATCTGTTAAAAAAAACCAAAACTGTTAGGTGCCGAAATGCCCAGAGTTGTGTTGCTTTTCTCTCTATATCCAATCTGAAGATCTGGTGGAAGAGTAACAGGGACACTTTAAATGTGTTCTACAGGATATGATGAACATGATATATGGCATTGAACTCCCATTCACTTTAATGGAGCGGAGCTGCAACTCCAGATTTGAATGCACGGGTGCAGGGCTGATTTTGAAATAAACCGCCAAGTTCTTCTACATAAAAAGTTTTAATAGTTGCAGAAAATTAAACTAAATTACTACTCAACAAAAAAATTGTGAAACTTTCAAATATATTTGTCTTAATGTCCTAACTTACAGGTTCCTGCATGTTCGCGACCTATGCAAGCAGTCAGGCCATTGGAGCACAGCAGTGTACAGGAACAGGTTAGAAGGCTTCCAATTACTGCCTTATTTCATAATGGATAAGAAGCAACAAATTGTGTGAGAATATAATAAAATAAAGATTTCGGATAACTATGACTATCCATGTACTCACGCAGGATCATCGGCCTCCACCAAATTCTTGTCCACCATGCTGGCTATCTGTCCTACAAGAGGACTAGTGGTCAGATTCTGCATCTTCATGCATTCTGCAAATTTTGCTAATGTGGGAAGATCCAGTCTGTGTGAGAAAAGGGAACAAATCTGAGCACAAGGAGCAGATTTAGCGCATGTCCCCACGGCACCGGTTTGTGGCCGGTTTTTCAGACGGTTTGCGGTTTTGCAGACCGTCTGAAAAACCGGCCGCTATGGAAAATTCATGCAGCATCCACACTGCACAGGTCTTCCGCCCGACGGTTTTTCAAACTGCCAGCCGCCCGAAAAACATTGAACATGCACATTTTTCTGTCCGGTTTTCAGACGGAATATGAACATATCAATGGGAAGGGGGAGGGCTTTTCTCCGCTCATCGCAGAGAAAAGCCGTACCCTGGCGGCGTGGGGACGGCACGAAAACAGGACAAATACCGGTTGGATAAACCGACCGGTATTTGTCCTTTGCTGTGGGGATGAGCCCTTACACTTCACACTGTGAAAAGCAGATATCTTTCATCCAATCCCCTGTACACTGGTATTATAACTGGAAAAGTGACCCCTTCTCCTAATCAAACCATTTTAAGATCTAAGAAACAGACTTGTAAATGAGCTCTCACCGTCTTAGCAATATGCACTCTATATACAGTATCTCACAAAAGTGAGTACACCCCTCACATTTTTGTAGATACTGTATCATATCTTTTCGTGGGACAACACTGAAGATATGACACTGTGATACAATGTAAGGTAGTCAGTGTACAGCTTGTATAAATTTAAATTTGGTGCGCCCTCAAAATAACTCAACACACAGCCATCAATGTCTAAACCGCTGGCAACAAAAGTGAGTACACCCCTAAGTGAAAATGGATAAATTGTGCCCAATGTGTCAATATTTTGTGTGGCTGCCATTATTTTCCAGTACTGCCCTAACCATCTTGGGCATGGAGGTCACTAGAGCTCACAGGTTGCAGCCACTGGAATCCTCTTTAATTCCTCCATGACAACATCACGGAGCTGGTGGATGTTAGAGACCTTGTGCTCCTCCACCTTCCGTTTGAGGATGCTGCTCAGATGCTCAATAGGGATTAGGTCTGGAGACATGTTTGGTCAGTCCAGCACCTTTACCTTCACTTTCTTTAGCAAGGCAGTGGTCATTTTGGGGGTGAGTTTGGGGCCAGTATCATGTTGGAATATTGCCCTGAGGCCCAGTTTCCGGAAGGAGGAGATCATGCTCTGCTCCAGGATAACACAGGACATGTTGGCATTCATGCTTCCCTTAGTGAACTGTATCTCCCCACAGCTGACAGCACTCATGCAGCCCCAAACCATAACACTCCCACCAGCATGCTTGACTGTAGGCAAGAAACACTTATCTTTTTACTCTCACCGGGTTGCCAACACAAACACTTAACTCCATATGAACCAATTAAGTTTATCTTGGGCTCATCGGACCATAGGACATGGTTCCAGTAAACTGTAGTCTGCTTGTCTTCAGCAAACTGCAGGCTTTCTTGTGCATTATATTTAGAAGAGACTTCCTTCTGGGACAACACCAGAAACCCAATTTTTTATGCAGTGTGAGCAAATGGTCTGAGCATTTGACCTGACCCTCAACTTTTTAAAAGGGGGTTTTTGCCACAAAGTAAAATTGACGGGGAAAGCTTGCAAATTAAATAAAAAACTTTTTCACCATTCTTTGTTTTTTTTAAAATTCGACCTTTTTTTATTAGCTGCCCTTTTAGTAGCATTGTTTACTGCTCGCCCCGGGGGGATACCCCTGGGCGAGAGCCCCCAGTCCGCGCACATCTCAGACAACCTCTCCCTCAGACCTACTGAGTGTTCAAACCCAGGGCTTCATTCTACTCCGTCCTCTGGCTTCTTATTAATTAGTCAAACTGCAAATAAAATAAAAAAGAAACCTCAATCGGGCTGTTTTTTATAAAGAAAAAAAAAACCACAGGTTTTGGTTCCTCCGGGGATTGAACCTAGGGACCCTTGTGTCGGGAGGTAAAAAGCATTCCCTCTAAGCTATATGTAGCTACTTGTCCCCACTGTAAAAAACAGACCTTACATTGACTCAGAGAGGAAAGGCCTGTATGTCATCCTGGGGGGTCCATGATATGCAATTCAAACAAATCACACACGGCCCCTTCTGGAAACAAGCTGAAGAGCTGGTGCGGGAGGTATGAAATGGATCGGGGCAAAACCCCTTTAACCTCGGGAAAAATGTGTTAGCACTTAAAAACTATTTTGAAGAAAAATCTTGGATATGACGCGAGCATGTAACTCAACTTTTTTGGGTCGACCATGGTGGCCCTTCTAGTGGAACCTTTTTTGTTAGACCGCGGTGGTCTTGGGCCCCCACCGTGCTGCACCGGGTTTTTCGGGTTTGTCGCAACTTCTTATACCCAGGCCATCTTTAGTCAGCAACAACTTCCTAAACTTCTTTCCATGGGGTGCATGATGAACTTCCAGTGACCAGTCTGAGAGACTGAGAGAGCGATAAAACCAAATGTAACACACCTGCTCATCATTTATACCTGAGATTTTGTAACACTAATGTGTCAAATGACACGGTAGGGAAAAAAGGCAAAAATTTGGGACAATTTTTCCATTTTTACTTTTGTTGCCAGTGGCTTAGACATTGAAGGCAATGTTTTTGGGTTTTTTTTTGAAGGAACACCAAATTTACATGTTGGCTATTTTAAACGCAATGTGAAAAAGCCCGTCCAAAAACCGACGGCATTTCACCCTCACGGACTGCCGAACATTTTTTTTTTTTTTTTTGCATTTTTTTTTCTATATTCCACCGGATGGTTTTAGGGTTTTGGGAAAAACCCCAAAAAAATCTGTGCTTATAGACTACACAGGGGTTTTTATTGAGGGCTACACAGCGCTGGGGACTGTTGGATTTATCGGGTTCAAAATACTGAAACTGCGAAAAACCAACCAAAAAAAGTACTTGTAGACATACCTTTTACAAGCGCACACCTAACTACTTTACATTGTATCAAGTGCATATCTTTTAGTTGATGTCCCTGAAAAAAAAATAAAAAAATTTACAAAAATGAGGGAAGTACTCACTTGTGAGATACTGTATAGACCATATTGACTACATTTTGCTATGTTCCTAGATTAGGCGCCTCAATTATACTATGCAAAGTATATCAGACAGCAGATTTATGACAGGTTCATTCAGGTGAACTATACACTCATTTAATGCACCTTAAAACTGGCGGCGCCTCTTTTCTGACATGTCGCCCTAAAGCTCACCTCTCTCTGTGCCTATCCAAGCCTCTATACTTTCAGGTAAACACTGTTCTGAACAGCCTGAATAGATGGGTGGTGTGCACCAAAATTGAGGCAGCCACTCCCCCAATTGAAAAATCCTCCCCCCCCCCCCCCCCCCCCCCCAAAAAAAAATACACGATTATTCTCCAACCCCACTATTATAGAATTGGCATGGAAGAATAAAGAAGAGAAATATGTGAACTGACCTTTCCAATCTTCTCCAGCCTTCCACTACCAGCTGCTGTATTAATGAATCGTGCGGCTCCATCTGAAACCTTAATGTGAACAAATAAAGATTAATCATCAGATATGACGGCATGTGCACAGCCTGCGGTATAACTATTACCACACGGGAATATGGTAGTAGGCAAAGTATGTTCCACAAATACACTCTCAACAATATTCACGTATTTAAGTGTGTAAGATCATCGTCGTTGTCCGGCGACAACGATTTTACGATCTTATTTTAGTCGCGCCCCCGCACAGGGGCTTAAAAAATTTGAAGTTGAAAAACACAGCACGTTGATGCAGACACGCCTCGGGGCCACTGTGCGATAAAAGTATGCGCTAGCAATGGCGCTATCAAACAGGGTTTTACAAGCTCGTAATGTTGTCAAAATGGCCGGGGGTGAACTCATCATGAAGCTGCTTTTGCACGGTTTTGATTTGTTTTTCACCTGCAGTACTGCACTGCAATTAAAGTGCCTTTATAAATAGCAAGCGCCTTTCAGTTACCTTAATCGTTTGCACAGGTGTAAGGGTGCTTTCACATAGTGCAGTTTTAGTGCAGTTTTTTTTCCAGAAATTCAAAGCATTAAAATGCTGTGCATTTCTGCAAAAAAGAGGCACTAAAAAACGCACTGTGTGAAAGCACCCTTACAAGTGAGCAATCAATTACTGTGTTCATAATCCACAAGACTTCAAACCCAATAATTGATTATGAAAAAATGCCCTAAGGCTAGCTCCACACCTCCAGTTATTTGGGGCAGAAAAAACCCAAAAAAACATGGCACCAATCCCTTTTCATGACAACACGACAGAGCTTGATGGAATCCATAGGCTATAACGGAATCCATCAACTTTCCATTATGGTGTCCATTGCTGGGCTAATTTTTCCGTTATTTATGATGAAATCTGCATTGGGGGATTTCAGTGAGAGGAGTGGATTTGGCTCGATTGAGAGGTAAAGATAGGATAGGACTGCCCGACCTAGTCACGTTGAAAGTCGGGGCAGCTAAACTTTTTTTGATCAAAATAAGTGAACCGGAGTCTCAAAGTTTTTTTCAGTGTGACAGATAGCATAAATCTTCTTTTGGGGTTTCCAGTAATGTATTGCCCTTTTTGCGTCGGTCCGCTGGTATGGATGTGGGTTTTATATAAAGTATCCCGGGTCCCTGCCATGGCACCAGGTTTGCATATTGTTTTTTCAGAAATGTTTTTTTTTTCAAACCCTACTTTTTTTTTTGGGGTATATTGCTTTTAATCTATATGGGAGGGAAAGGGGGCCCAATTTTGGTTTTCTGCACTACGCCCACTTTCACAGGCTTCATAAAAGTGCAGCTCAGGTTGGGTGTTTTTTTTTTTTTCCTCTCGGGAAAATGGGGGGTCGTTGCCCCAGTGAAGGCCTGGATTTGGCTCTTTTAAGGTAAAGAAAGCATAGGAGCCCCGACCTTAGATCACGTTGAAAGCTGGGCATTTAAGCATTTTTTGATAAAATATGTGAACCGAAACTCAAAGCAACTAGAAGACACGGGGGGCATCAACCATTAACCTTTAAAAGTGTGTACAAAACATCTACCAGTTCTTTGTCATCTAGAAGATCAATTTTGTTCTGTGCCAACGTGCGAAGTGCAAGAAATTCCGGATGATCTCGAACTTGGCCATACGTTCTACTTTTCACCGGCTTTCCTTCTGAAATCCCAAAAGCAATTCACGCGCGCCCACATGTGGGCTGTAAGTGGCGGTTTTTGTTTTATCCCAAGCACTGGAACCCGGGATTCGGTGCATCTTTTTAACTGGTCCAATAGTGATTCCGCCTTTACGCTATGAGTCTGAAGCAGTCGCAATGAGAAACGTAAGGGATTCCTCCAACAAAACTTGCTCGACACTCCCTAAAGAGGCAGGGATTCAGCACCTCCCACCTATAATGGGAAGGGGTTTCATTATAAAATTCAAAAGGAAGTGATTTTTGTGATCATGAATTTATATTACAAAGTAACAGACTTTAGAATGTTCAGGAAGCGAAAAACTGATGAACATGATTCCATTTAGGCCTCATACACCCTGCAGGGAAACTTAAAGGGGTTGTCTCACTACAAGGATTGCTTTTTATGTTAAAGACTTGCAAAAACAAATCACTTTGCAATATATTCCATTACAAAGTCCTACCCATTCCAAAATCCCCCCCTTGGTGGGCTTTCATCAGTCCCAGGTCGATAAAACTACAGACCTGTTCTCTCTCCATGACAGGCTGCCAGCACTGGTTGCTATACACGACCCCGCTTTTTACTGCAAAACCCAGTAGACCATAAACACCCCCTGAATTCAAAATGAAACCCAAAAAAACAGACGAGGTGAGATGAATCAATGTAGGGGGGAAAAAACCCCCTTTAAGCCCTATCATCCTAAAGACCACCGCCATATATTTCCTGGGGGAGCATTTTTAACCCTAAATATTCATATGCAATGGTTTTTATGCACAATCCACGTAAGAAAAGAAGAACTTCCCTGGAAAATACATCTTTTAGGACGTATCCGCATTCTATGGACGGAATCTCCCATCTGGACCAAACAAGGATTGCATGCAGCTGGATGGACCACAACCTGAATAAAGACTATGGGCAACATGTATGAAACCTGGGGCCGACACACCAGTTTTAAATCACATTAGAGAAGTGAAGGCTCCAGTATGAGTGAAAGTGTCTCCCATCACTTTATACGTGTCCTGTTCTACAGCAAAATTTGTCTCAGCCATGTTACTTTGAAATTGGTACGGATTTATACGACAGTTATGTGCAAAACTTTGGCGCATAAATAGATTTTGTACCAAATTTTGGTACAATCGTACCTTGGCGCATTCAAAAGTGTGGTGTCTGGTGCAGAAAGCGCAAAGTTTGGGCCGTCTGACTGTTCATACATCCAGAGAAGTTGTGCAATTTGCTGACAACAGGGGCGCCGTCAGAGAAGTATTGACAGCACTCCTGTTCGGGGCCCCACGAATACAGTGCAGGATAGGAACTGCTAATGTGCTGGGGGCCCAGATGCTTTGGCTACATGGGGTCCCAAAATTAACAGTGGCAGTCCTGGTGGACAACTACAGTTTTGGTGTGATCTCATGTCACAGTTGCAGCCATCGCGCCCTATAGTTTTGCAGTTGCATGCATGTATAGTCTTGGTGCACTAAAGGCCACATGTATGAAAACTGTACAGGTCTAAGACTTTCCTTGTTGCCCACAGCAACCAATCAGAGTCCATAGCAACCAATCAGAGTTCTCCTTTCATTTCATGCAGTGCTCAGGAAAACTGAAAGGGGAGCTCTGATTGGTTGCTGTGGGCAACAAAGAAAGTGTTAGACCTGGACAGTTTTCATGCATGTCCCCCTGAGTGTGACTGACATTGCTCACTTTGCACAGACATTGCAGGCAGAGGCTTATTTCCAATCTTGTATCTACTCGTCACAATAAGCCCCTTTGAATTTCACATATAACAAGAAAGCTTGAACACTGCTCATTATACACAAGGATCAGTCACACGATTAAACACAGGCTGAAGATTACTGTTATCCACCAGCAAATGATCCTAGTTTCCCTGGGGCCACAATGAGCTCCATGGGCAGCAGCGCGTCGCGTCTATGACGTCATCCTGCAAGCCCTGCATTTCTCACACACAACTTTCTTCCACCACGAAAACGGTCCCTGGAGGCGCAATGTGCGGACATGAGAAATGGGGACACATGAGCACAGGTAAAGCGGCGGCAAAGAGCGCCCACCGCGCAGGCTTACGCTGACAGAAGGTCGGGAAACCGGCAGGATTCCTGCAAATTGCCGAGTTGACTTTCACTGACGAGAGCGGAGAGGAGAAGCTCCAGACCGAAGAAGCAGATAACCGAACTATCGATTCGCACGTCCAAGCGCTTTGATGAATTGATCGCGCGCCATCTACTGGTCACTCGGTGTAGTGCACTATAGTGGTGAAGAGCTGAATTGAATCAATTGTGGGAATACCAGTCCCTCAGACCAGACCCGCATTTAATAGACCCCAGAGAAGATCCCCATTTAATGCAAACCTCAGACCAGACCCGCATTTAATAGACCCCAGATAAGACCCCCAGTTATATTGTGTCTTCATTTCTTCATGGTGTGAGAAAATAAACTGCAGCATCAGGCTACGGCCACACAGCAAAACCATGGTGAAGCTGCGGGTTATGGCGCTGATTTTCTCTCATGCTCTCTCCTTTTTGTTCAGGACATGCCGGCAAACTACATCTGCGAATTCACAAATAGCGCAAAGGACCCCAAAATGAATGCAGACCCCATTTAATAGACCCCAGATCAGACCAGACCGCCATTTAATGCAAACCCCAGAACAGTCTCCCACTTATTGCAGATACCAGACCAGACCCCCATTTAATAGACCTCAGACCAGACCCTCATTTAATAGACCTCAGACCAGACCCCCATTTAATAGACCCCAGAGAAGATCCCCATTTAATGCAAACCTCAGACCAGACCCGCATTTAATAGACCCCAGATAAGACCCCCATTTAATGCAGACCCCATATCAGACTCCTATTAAATGCAGACCAAAGACAAGACCCCATGAATAAATACAAACCACTCAGGTCCCCAAGATCAGGCCCTCTAAAGCAGACAACATCCCGAGCTGGGGCAGCACAGGGAGAGTTTCCTACTCTTTCAGGAGTCTTGGAAGATTTTCCTTTTTCCTATAAATCTCCCAGGTTAGAAAAATGTATTCTTTATATTCCAAAGAAAAATCAGTCTACTGCAAAAAAAAAAAAAAAAAATCCAACGCAATTGCGTTTGCCGAAAAATGATGTGTGTTACACCAACACGAGATCCACCAGTCACAATAGGAGATGGTCACATCTCCCCCTCCCTGCACACTGACATCTTCCCAGGTCACAGAGCCTAGAAAACTCTCCTAGAGAAGTCAATGGGGCAGAGTCAGTCTTAAGGCTCCTATGTGCATGAAGCTGCTGTAAAGCATCTCTGTAAATGCTGTTCGCCCCTTAGTGACACAGGATGTATGGATAAGTCCTGGTGCCATTAAGGTCCTCTGCAAGTCTGCTACATACGAGGCTGGTGTCAGCTGCTAATGGGAGTTGACACCTGCCGCTAACAGCAGGGAACAGACCAGATCTGTTTAACCCTTTTGACGCAGCAGCAATACATCTAAATGAATAAGAAACTGTGCCTCGCACAGTTTCTCACTCTGATCAGCACCCTTGTGGAAGTAATAAAACTGCCATCTTTGAACACACTTCTGTTCATACAATGCAGTAGGGTGTACTAATGATCACACTCCCTGATGGTCAAGTACCCTAGGGGAACTTAAAGAGGACCTATCACCTCCACACAAAAATTGATAGTAGATGAAATTAAAAGACTTTTCTCTAATACATGTCATTAGCAAATCAGAGGATTTACCTCAGTATTACAGGGGTGCAGGTTTTACTTTCACTTTGTAAGTCAGGAGATCCTACAGAAGGCTGTGGAAATTACCAACTGTACAGGGGGAGGTGAGGATATAGCGGCTTGTACAGGTTAATCTGATTCTCTCACTACATACAGCACAGCACGCTGAGAACATAGTGTGACACTGCTTACCTGTTGCTTCAGCCTCTTTCTCCATAGCGCACAGGCATCTATATTACACTGCTGCTGGTGTGCACATGATGCAGCCTTACAGGACCCCTCCTCCCCCCACAGTGGACTCTCCCAACTCAGAAGCAGTTACTTTGACACAACTGCCGACATAGTGATCCATGAAGCTGTCAGGTGCCAAAAAAAAATTTTTTTTTGGGGGTGCAAAAATTTTGGGAAATTTTTTGGCCCGGGGGTTTTTTGGGGGGGGGTTTTTTGGGGGGGCCCCCTTTAATTCCCAAAATTTTTCCCCCGGGGGGCCCCCCCCCCCCCAAAAAAAAAAATTGGGGGTTTTTGGGAAAATTTTGGGGGGGGCCCCCGCCAAAAAAAAAAAAATTTTTCGGCCCTTTAAAAAGGGAAAAAAATTTTTTTAAATTTTTTAAAAACCTTTTTTTTTTTCCCCTTTAATTGGGAAAATTTTTCCCCCAAAAACCCCCCGGGGGGGGGTTTAAAAAAAAATTGGGGGTTTTTAAAAATTAAAACCCCCTTTTTTAAAAAAAAATTTTAAAAGGAAACCCCCCTTACCCCCCTTTTTCGGGGGGGGTTTTTTTTTTTTTTTAAAAAAAAAAAAAAGGGGAAAAAATTAAGGGGGGGGTAAAAAAAATTTTTTTTTTAAATTTTTTTTTTGGGGGAAAAAAAAAAAGGGGAAAAAAAATTTTTTTTTTAAATTTTTTTTGTTTTTTTTCCCCAAAGGGGGGGGGGGGGGGGGGGGGGGGGGGGGGGGGGGGTTTTGGGGGGGGGGGAAAAAAAAAAAAGGGGAAAAAACCCAAAAGGAACCCCCCTAAAAAAAAAAATTTTTTTTTAAAAATTTAAAAAAAAAAAAAAGGGCCCAAAAGGCCCCAAAAAAAGGGGGAAAAAAAAATTTTAAACCTAAAAAAAAAAAAACCATTAAAAAAATTTTTAAGGGGCCCGGGTTTTTAGAAATTTTTTTTTAAAATTTTTTTTTTTAAATTTTTTTTTTTTTTTTCCCAAAAAAAATTTTTTGGAAAATTTTTTTTTTTTTTTTCCCCCAAAAAAAAGGGGGGGGGGAAAAGGGGGGAAAAAATTTTGGGGGGCCCCAAAAAAATTTTTTTTTTTTTTTTTTTTTTTTTTAAAAATTTTTAAAATTTTTTAAAACCACAAAAAAAAAAAGGGCCCCCGGGGGGAAATTTCCCCCCTTTTTTGGGGGGTTTTTTTAAAAAAATTTTTTAATTTTTTTTTTTTTTTAAAAAAGGGGGGGGTTTTTTTTTTTTTTGGTTTTTGGGTTTTTGGGGGGTTATGTTTTTTTTTTTAAAAAACCCTTTTTTTTTTTTTTTTTTAAAAACCCTTTTCCCCCCCCCCCGGGGGAAAAAAAAAAACCCCCCCAAAATTTTTTGAAAATTTTTTTTTTAAAAAAGGGCAAAAAAAAAAAAATTTTTTGGGTTTTTTCCCCGGGCCAAAAAATTTTTTTTTTTCCCCCAAAAAAAAAAATTTTTTTTTTTTCCCTTTTTTGGGGGTTTTTTTTTTTTGGGGGGGGGGAAAAGGGGGGGGAAAAGGGGAAAACCCAAAAATTTTTTTTCCCTTTTTTAAAAATTTTTTTTTTGGGGGGGGGGGGTTTTTTTTTTTCCCCAAAAAAAGGGGGAAAAAATTTAAAGGGGTTTTTTTTAAAAATTTTTTTTTTTTTAAAAAAAAAAAAATTTTTAAAAAAAAAAAAAAAATTTTTTTTAAAAAAAAAACGGGTTTTTGCCCCCTTTTTTTTGGGGGGGCCCCTTTTGGGGGGGGGGCCCTTTTTTTTTTTTAAACCCCTTTTAAAGGGCAAAAATTTTGGGAAAAAAAATTTTTAAAAAAAATTTTTTTAAAAAAAAAAAAACCCCAAAAATTTTTTTTTTTTTTTTTTTTCCCCCCCCCGGGGGTTAAACCCCCCCGGGGTTTTTTTTTTGGGGGGGGTTTTTTTTTTTTTTCCCCCCCTTTTTGGGGGGGGTTTTTTTTTTTTTGGGCCCAAAAAAATTTTTAAAAAAAAAACCAAATTTTTTTTAAAAAAATTTTTTTTTTTTTTTTTAAAAAAAGGGGGGGGGGAAAAAAACCCAAAATTAAAAAAATTTAAAAAAATTTTATTTTTAAAAAATTTTTTTAAAAACTCCCCAAAAAAAACCCCCCAAAATTTTTCCCCCCCTTTTTTGTTTTTTTTTTTTCCCCCCGGGGAAAAAAAAAAAAAATTTTTTTCCCAAAAAAATTTCAAAAAACCCCCCAAAAAGGGGAAAAATTTTTTTTTAAAAAAAAATTTTAAATTTCCTTTTTTTTTAAAAAAATTTTTTTTTTGGGGGGAAAAATTTTAAAACCAAAAAAATTATTTTTTTTTTAAAAAAAAAGGGGGAAAAAAAATTTTTTAAAAAAATTTTTTTTTAAAAAAAATTTCAAAAAAAGGTTTTAAAAATTTTTTAATTTTTTAAAATTTTTTCCTTTTTTAAACCCCAAAAAAAAAAAGGGTTTTTTTTTAAAAAAAAATTTGGGAAAAAAATTTTTCTTTTTTTTTTTTGGGGAAAAAAAATTTAAAAAAAAATTCCCCCCCCCAAAATTCATTCCAAGGGCCCTTTAAAAATTTTTTAAAAATTAATTCCCCCCCCCAAAAATTTGGGGGGGGGGGGGTTCTTTTTAAAAAATTTTTTTTTTTGGGGTTTTCGAAAAAAAAGGCCCCCCTTTTTTTAAAAAAAAATTTTTTTAAAAAAAAAACCCCATTTTGGGGGAAAAAAAAAAAGGGGGGAAAAAGGGTTGGAAAAAAGGGGGAAGGGGGGAAAAGTTTTTTTTTTTTGGGGGAAGGGGGGGGAAAAGGGGTTTTAAAAAACCCCAAATTTAAAAAAAGGGGGGGGTTTTTTTGGGGGGGGGGCTGGTTTTTGGAATTTTTTGGGGGAAAAACCCGGGGCCCGGGGGGGGAAAAAAAAAAAAAAAATTTTGATTTTGGGGAAAAAATTAAGGGGGAAAGGGGTTTGGTTCGGGGAAATTAAAAAAAATTGGGGGGTTTTTAAATTTTTGGGGGAAAGGGGGGGGGGGGGGAAAAATTTTTGGGGAAAAAGGGGGTTTTAAATTTAAAAAAAGGGGGGGTTTAAAAGGGGAAAAATTAATTTTTAAAAAGGGGGCCCCAAAAGGGGGTTTAAAAAAGGGAGAAAAAAGGGGGGAAAGTTTTGGTTCCGGGGGGGTTTTTTTTTAAAAAAAAAAAAAATTTTTTAAACAAAAAAAAAAACCCCGCTAAAACCCCCAAAAAAACCCCCCCTTTTCTTTTTTGTTTTTCCAAAGTTTTTTTTTAAAAAAAAAGGGGGAAAATTTTTAAAGGTTTTTTCCTTTTTTTCCCCCCCCCTTTTTCCCTTTCCCCCCAAAAAATTTTGGAAAACGGGGAATTTTAAATTAAATTTTTTTTTTTTTTGGTTTTTTTTTTTTCCCCCCCCCTTTTTTTCCCCCCCCCAAAAAAAAGGAATTTAGTTTTGGGGGCCCCCCCCAAAAACCCCCCCCCCTTTTTTTTAAAAAAGGTTTAAAATTTCTTTCCTTTTAAAAAATTTTTTTAAAAAAAATTTTTTTTTGGGGGGGAAAGGGGTTTAAAGTAAAAAAAAACCCCCTTTTTTTGGGGAAAACCTTTTTTTTTAAAAAAAAAAAACCCCAAAAAAATTTTTAAAAAAAAAGAAAAAAAAAGGTTAAAAAAAGGGGGGTTTTTTTCCCCCTTTTTTTTTCCCCTTTAAGGGGTTTGGAAAACCCAAAAACCCAATTGTTTGGAAAGGGGGCCCCCTTTTTGGAATTAAAGGGGGGTTTTTTTGGGTTTGGGGGTTTGGCCCCGGGGGGGGTTTTTTTAAAGGGGAAAATTAAAAAATTTTAAAAATTTTTTTAAATTTTTTTCCCCTTTTTTTTTTTTTTAAAAGGGGGGGTTTTTTCCTTTTTTTTTTTTTTGGGAAAAAAATTTTTTTAAAATTTTTTAAAAAAAATTTTCAAAAAAAAAGGGGAAAAGGGGGGCCGTTTTTGGGCCCAAAATTGGGGAAAAAGGGCCAAAAAGGGGGCCCCCCCTTTTTTTTAAAAATTTTTAAAAAATTTTTTTTCCCCCCCCCCCGGGGGAAACCCCGGGGGGAAAAAATTTTTTTTTCCCCAAAAAACCCCCCAATTCAATTTTTGGGGGGGGAAATTCCCCCCCCCCTTTTTCCCCCCCCCCCCCCCCCCAACCCTTTTTTTAAGGGGGGGAAAGGGCCCCCCCGGGCCCCTTTTTAAATTCCCCGGGGGTTTTAAAAAAATTTTTTCCCAAAAGGGGGTTAAAAAATTAAAAATTTTTTTTTCCCTTTTTTAAAAAAAAATTTAAATTTTAAATTGGGTTTTAAAATTTTGGGAAAAAGAACATAGGTCCTTCCATATCTGATTGGTATAAGGAAATCTTCTTTTTGCAGCACATGGAGGAAATAACAGCAGATAAAGAGCACAGGATAGATAGATATAGGGCAACTTGGTTTGATTGGATGGCCTTTATTGCCTCCCCGGACTATGCCACGTTCGCTTAATTGATTGGATATAGGCCATACGAGACCTGTAGATACTAAAGGTGAGCGGCTGTTCTTAGGTCATTAGAAGAGCTTATGGTACCTGAGTTGGGGACTCGCACTTTTTCTGCAATTGGCTGGAATCTGAATGATCGTAATCATTAATTTGTTGTCTTACTATATCCTTCTTTGACGGTCTACCTCTCCAAGATCGGGTTGAGTTTTTATGTCTTCAGGCTTTAAGGATTTTGATTGTGGCTTTTGTGCCACTGGTAATTTTTTCTCTGGCACTTAAATCAGTTGAGATTTTTCTGTTAAAGCAGTATTCCTAAGGCCATGTTCACACGGCTTAAAATGGGCCGTATTTCGGTCCATAATTACGCGCCAAAGTGCGCCAATTACGGGCCGAAAACGGCCCATTCATTACAGTAATTCACAGTTCTCAAAGAGAACTATGGATTACATCTCCTCTCCCCGCCCGGCGAAGCCGCCAGGCGGGGAGATAATTGACATGTGAATTACTAGCCGCAAATACGCGCCGCTAGCAATTCAAGTCTATGGGCCGGCGAAGTGCTGGCCCCCTGCTCAGTCCCCTGCTCCCGCCCCCCGGTCACACGGCGTTATTGCGGGGCGTAATTACGCCCTGCAAATACACCGTGTGAACCTAGCCTAAGAGCTTTAGGTACCATGGTATTTACGTCTAATATTTGGGTCCTGAATAGTACCAACAAATACAATTTTATATACCTCTGGTCTTTAAGATCAGTAAGAGAATGTAGGCCTGAAATATGCCGATTATCTCTCTTGGGTATTGAATTTCTTTGGGAATTCATGTGCTTATTTGCAAATAATTATGTGTCCTGTGAAATCTTTGTTCTGTTTTGTCTATGTTTGTGTATTTTGTTTTCAATAAAGCTTTTGAATAAGAAAAAATAAAAAATAAATAAAAAGAACATAATTGGTATTGCCATGTCCATAAAAGTCTGATCTAAATACAATATAATCTTATATATCCCGCATGGTGAACACCGTAAAAAAAAAAAAAAAAAACTTTAACACACTAGAAATGTGGCTTGGTCATTCCGATTTCCATTAAGAACTAGAATAAAAAGTGATCCAATTTAGAGAGTATGCAAGTTTTTGGAAAGATAGAAAGCAGACCTCGCCCCTGCAAATAATGAGCCATATCACAGCTCCAATGGCATACAACTAAAAAAAAAATTACTGCTCTCATAAAATGGAGATGCAAAGCAGATCAGTGAAAAATAAAAAATGAAGGTTGTTGGAAGAGGAGGAGAAAATGGAAGCGAAAAACCAAAAATGTCGTAGCGCATCAATTCTGAATCGGACCACAACAAACCTGAACTACATAGTACCCCAGGATCTCTAGATGTCTCTTCTTCATGGCATTTATACCTTTGACTTTGGAAGAGTTTCTGCAAAATGCAACTGGATGAAGAAACTCAATGGCGACTCTATAAAGATGAAGGAAATAACAGGTGCAATTAAAATGTAATGTGAATTAAACAAATGGCATTACAAGGGAAAAAATGGCTACAACAATATAAGAGGACACTGCAAACAATGCAATTTACTCTCCACTAAAATAAAAGGGAGTTAGGAAAGTGGAAGTGAGAGCTAAAGCTGCAGCACAGAGCAATGAAGATGTATACAATCACCGACCTCTGAGCTCCTTGTGGTAACGACTTGGTATCACATAAGTGACTGTCCCGGCCCCACTGTACTTCTGCCGTGTTGGGGGAAAGCTTGTTCTCATCCATATACGCAATAGGCTTCTTATTTTTGCTCAGTATGCACTCAAAGTCTATAAGAAGGAATCATCACACTATGTGAGAAGCTGTGTAATTAGGCACCTTCAAGAAACTCACAACATATTTGAAGCGTGAAGGCCATGGAAGCCATCTTGGAACCTTTGATAATGTTTTAAACATTGGACTATTTCTTGGTATACCATATGGTACATATCTTTAATTTCTTGAGGATAAACTGTTGGGTTATAATTTTAAAGTTATATTTTAACCCTTTAAGGACTGCATACTAACTCAGCAGAACACATACTAAGTTGCATTTCATTATTATTATGTTGCCCACCATTTTACTAGAATCTAATGTTTTCAGTGGATTAAAGCCAAATTTTACGGTAATTTTTTTTCTTTTTTTCACATTGGCTGCATTAACTCTGTATACTTAAAGGGGTTTTCTCATCACAAGCTTTCGCAGACTTGAGCCGTTTCCGTCTCTTACATCTTCAAATCCAGGGGCGTGTCTCTCCTCGCAGTAGGCTTGTCTCTCTTCCCAGGATGCATGTCTTGGTGACATCATTCAATGTGAGCAGTGTAAGGGAGAGGATGTCCCAGCTCTGCAAACCTCCTGCAATGGCTATCATGTCTGCAGAGCTGTCACCTCCCTCTCAGGCTGCACAAGATCCTTGTAACCAGAACACCTGCACTGGTGTAAACATACGGCCTAAACTGATTAAACAAATGTGAGGAATGCACTCTGCTTCCTCCTCAGTTAGCAGGCAGGAGGGAGAGGGGGAGCAGAGTGTATAAGGCTGTGTTATATGGGGGAGGAGATGGGGGGGGGGGGGGAATCTTACAGCTAGAGACTCAGTAACTGCCCAGATCTTTTACCTTAGAGCTGGGAGATGAGCATAGAGGAGCTCAGGCAGCTTTTATCACACAGACAGCAGCCAGCACAGAAAGCTGAGGCCGCTAGTTTCACTTTAATTTTACACAGCTCAGAGGGAAGTAAGCACATAGTGCAGGCAGCCAATTACAACAAAGGGGGTATGTCCCAACAGGGCTGAACTAAATATCAGTATCAGATAGGGAGAAAAAAAACTAAAAAATAACTTTTATTAAATATATGATTAAAATGTAAACACCAGGCCGAAAACAGACAAGGAGTGCACTCAATAGAAATTACCTACAAAGTCTAAATGAAAACCTAACCTGTCAAAAAAACCGGATGATCGTCCCAACAAGGACGCTCCCGTCCGGAACCTAACCCTTACACTAATCTGACCCTATGCCCCCCCATGTCCCAACGTGTTTCAACCCTCCCAAGATGTCAAAAAATGGGGTTTTCCCCAGGGACAATTTGTAAAGGGAGGAAGAATATATACAGGGGGTCTATATAAACTTAAAAAAAAGGGTATTACAGAGTATATAGTCACTAATAAAACAAGGGTATAAGAGACAGGAGGATGTGGAAAGTGCACCAATAATACCAGCACCACACCCCTCAAATGAACACCCAAATTGTGCACCAAAACATAAAAGTAAATTTTGCAGCCCCAAAAGAATGAAATACCTAAGGAGTGTGGTTCAATAGTCCAGAAAAGAAAATTTGGACTCAAGAGTAAACTTAGTACAGGGAGACTTACAGCCCCGCAAAAAGGGGGAAGTTCCACCGATAGTGATTTCTCAATAACAAGACACTCATGATTCCAAATACAGTTTCAGACATTTTAAAAAAAACAGGGCAATATCGCCTAAAATGGACAAGTTTATCTCAAAGGGTGGATAGGAAATCACCGCAAGCCCTTTCCCACAGATGCCCGGTAAGGGCAATCAATGCCACTATATGGGGGGTCCGGCGCGTACACAGGCGCCCGGTCGCCTGCGCCTTTTCCAACACTGCCCGGAGGCCAGTAGGCCCCCGCATCCCCCCTTCCAGGAACGCTCTTCCCCCTTGTGGGGTTGTAAGTCTCCCTTTAAATTAATTTTATTTTTGATCCAATTATCTTTTGGACTATTGATACCACATCTTAGGTATTACATTCTTGTTGTGGTGATATTTTATTTTTATGTTTAGGTCCCAAAATTTTGGGTTTGGTTTTTTGGGTGGGGGGGTGCTGGTTTATTGTGCACTTCCACATCTCCTGTCTCTTATACCCTGTTTTATTAGTGACTAATACTCTTTAAAACCCTTGTTTTTTATTATTTTGACCCCTGTTTATTTTTTCCCCCTTTAAAAATTTGTCCCTGAGGAAAACCATTTTTTGCATCTTGGGGGGGGTTTTTTTAAACATGTTGGGAATGGGGTGGCATTGGGCAGATTGTGTAAGGGTTAGGTTCCAGACAGGGCGTCCTTGTTGGACGATCATCCCGTTTTTTTGAAGGTTAGGTTTTCATTTTGCTTTGTAGGGATTTTTTTTATTGAGTGCACTCCTTGTCGTTTTCGGGCCTGGTTTTACATTTTTTAAACATATTTTAATAAAGTTATTTTTTTGTTTTTTTTTTCCTATCTGTAAGTTAAGTTTTTTGGGACGGGGACTTATCCCTGCATTTGGGAATTTTTTTTCCCGTTTTTTTTAAAAAAATATCAGGAAGCCAAAGGCAGCAAGGGGGTGTGGTTGACCTAGGTTTCTGATTTAGCTCTAGACACCCCAAGATTAGCTCATAGTGCTATACTAAAATTTTTTAGGTGATGAAAAAAAAATTACAAGGGGAGTTTTTTTATGTCCCCATCATTACAGATTGATCTTTGTAGTGAGGGAAAAACCCTTTTTTAAAAACTCCTTTAAGGGGTTGTGGTAGGACATACATTTTTGCTAGAAGTGTCCCTACATGATGAGCTGACCACAAGCTGTGCTGCAACTAGTACACCAGCGATCAGCTATAATCTCTAAAAGTGGCGGCAAGAGATCAATTTCTCAGCAGCGCCACCACAAGGCAAGTAAAGCATTTCACAATAAATTTAATAAGTCATCAATGCAACGCATAGAAATTGTAAATAAAAAAAAACCAGAGACACTTCACATGGTAGACATGCAAGTTTTAAAAAATAACATATGTGAGAAATATCTGCTCACCTTTGTAAGTTGTGCAAGTCACAATTAACTTGATAGCATCTAGAAAATACTGGCACTCCAGGTCCTCCAGCTTTTTGGGAAATGGCAATTGCAGTCCCAATGGAAAAGTGTGATATATTGTATAAAGAAAAATAGCGATCTACAGACCAAGCTCCAATAACATAGCAAATGTGCAATTAATCTAGTACTGTTATAAAAAAATACATAACAACGCGTTTCAAGGATTGGTGCTATTCCCCTTCCTCAGGTGAAGCACTAAATGACATTCATAACACCACAGTAGAATATGGAGAGGTCTTTAGCAATAAGATCTTTATATTGTGCTGTAGTGTAATATAGGTCATTCAGTGCTTTGTCCAAGGAAGAGGAAGAGTACCAATCCCCGAAACGCGTGGTCATGCAATTTTTATAAAAAATACTAGATTAACTACGTCTGTTTTTTCACCAGAGCTTGACCCGTAGATATTTTTCTTTATACAATAAATGCAATACATGCACATGCACAGAGCAGAAGATACACTTTGCACGTGGGAAATTGAAAACAGTCCTAAAATTAGAGACTTATAGATTCAGAATGTAGTTTTTAAAAATAAATTTTTCTAAACTAGACAACCCCTAAACAAAAAACATGTCATACACTGACCTGTCTAGTAAAATACATAGATAGAAAACGTAATATAAAGATATTTATATGGTAGATGTGTCCAAAAACAATCAAAACCTTACCTACTGTATAGTAATATGGAGTCGTTACAAACATCTTGGCATAATTAATTCCTCCAAACAGGTCTCCCAGAATTAGATGAATCTGATGGTAGATGGATCTCTTGGAGTTCATATCTAAGCAGAAGAGGGGGAGGTGGAATCGATATTAATCCCGAGCCGTCAGGCAGTGACTCTTTTCCCACTCTCAGAAATACTCTGCTGCAGCCTATGGTGCGCTTTACATTGCCCTAGCTGCTGGATAGCATCTTTATGTCAATCACTAAAAAGCTGTGGCAGCCACATTTGTAGTATTAATGCTAAAGAACATGTAACAGAGCTGCTTCTTAATGTCCTTACCTTTATCATTTACAATGCGAAATGCAGATCAGAACTAGTATTGATTATACAAGTTAAAGGGGTTGTCTCGCTACAAAGATTATCTTTCAACATGTTGGGAACACTAAATAAAGAGGTTTTCCAAATATATTGCGTTTTTTGTTTTTTTTTGTTGTTAAGGAGCTACAAGTGATTTTATCACCTTCTGTGCTCTCTCTGGTTCCCCAAGTGACCGACCTGTGTACTTCTGCCAGACTCCCCACTGTTTGTTCTATCTGATAGTAGGTAGTGACAAAATCACACAGGTCACCAGCACAGAACTCCGGAGAGTGAGAGCTTGTTTGTTATCTGATCTTTCAGACAAAAGCCAGTAATTACTGCTGTTTACTTTGCCTCAGAAGCTTCCCTGGTCCTGACAGCATGAGATTTAGCGAATTAGCAGAAGTCTGAATAAACAGAGCTCATATGCTAATTACAGAGAGCTTGACCAGGAAGTGACAGAGCAGAGCAGCATTATTTCATTCATGCATCCATGAAACTTTGAGATGAGACAACCCCTTTAAAGCGGTCAACATCAGATCATATTACTGTGAGACGAGATTGTATAAAATACTAAAAAGCGCCACTAAACAGTGACTGTTTAACAGGGTTCTGCTCAAGCGTCACATATGCTACATTTATGTGCAGTTTAGACATAAGCTTAGAGAACAAGCTCCTCCTGCACCTCTCCACCAAAAAAATAAAAAAAACAGCAGCATTTTTGGGCTGTGTCTTGTATTGCAGGTCAGCCTCATTAACTTTAATGGGGATGAACACAGATACCAGACACAGCAACAGCCAGTAGCAGGAATAGGGGAAAAACGCGGATCCTTCTTTTTATAATCTTATCCAACTACCGTAATATTGTCAAGGTTAAGTTAACAAATCGAGCCCTGCACCTCTTTGCTTTAAATGTCGACAGTATTCTTCATGAAACCATGGGACTTGGTATTCGGGGCACTCCAGACAGACGGCTCGATTTAATTGCATCAGGCGCATTCGTATCTTAGAACTTCTTTCAGGTGGAAAGGCTAGAAACAATAACAAGAGTGAAGAAAGACATTTATACCACAGCGGTATGGCAAAAGCTTCATTAATAGTATTACATAACAGGTCCTGGTCGCCAGGATCAAAAGAAATGCAGGCAAAGCTGCTGACACAGATTAACCCTTTCTGACAGCTGGTCTTAATAATATGGATCTCTGTTTTATACCCGCTCCGCCTTCCCAGAGCCATAACTTTTTTATTTTTCCATCGATAGACATATGAACGCTTTTTTTTGCAGGACAAAATGTACTTTTTAATAGTGTCACTGTTCCTACCATAGAATATACTGGGAAACCCCCAAAAAAATTCTAACTGGGTTAAAAAAATACATACTTGTGCCATGTTTGTGGCGGTTATGTTTTTATAGCGTTCACTCTTCGGTATAACGGATGTGTTACCTGAATTCTGCAGGTTGCTACGTTTCTGGCAATACCAAATATGTATGGTTTTTAATATGTTTTAATACTTTTAAAAAATACAAACTTATTCTGTTTTTTAAATTAGCCCTGCATTTTCTGTGGACTGAAGTGTAGTTCTTATTGGTGCCATGTTGGGATACATGCGGCTTTTCGATCACCTTTTATTTATATTTTTAGATGATGTACAATGACCCCAAAAAAAAACACAATTTAAGTGTTTGGAATTTTTTTTCTTCTATAGTGTTCAACATACAGGATAAATGATGTACTTATACAGATCAGACTTTTACGGACAATACCAATAACATGAAACTTTTATATCTTTTTTATAAGTAGAATGGGGCGATTTGAACTTTAATATTTTCTTATTTTATTTTGTACTTTTAATACATTTTTTTTTTCCTTTTTCTATCTTTAACCTTGAGTTCCCCTAGTGTACTTGACCACTAGAGGGCACGACCATCTGTACACAATGCAGAAGGGTGTTCAAAGATGGCGGTTATGGAAGCCTTCATCAGGCTTACAGTCACCATGTTAATGGATCAGCATCACACAGCCTCGCCGCAGAGGTGGTTATCGGATTCGGGAACAGTGCGCAGCACCACTTCTCATTCAGGTAGACCTCGTGGCTGCGATTGCTGCAGGGAACGGAGACGGCTCCATTCCCTTTTGTTAGCGGCGGGTGTCAGCTTCAACTAGCAGCTGACACCAAGCTCTTATGTAGCGGACTTACGGAATAAGCCCACTACATAAGTCCTTACCGTCACCATGACGTACTCATATGTCCTGTGGCGGACACTAGTGTTGCAAAAATAGGGTCATGTTTAGTTTTAAACTGGCTTGAACTAACTTGTGAAAATGGGGATTTGGGATGTCCCAAACACAATTTTATTTCTCTAGTCCTAACCCTCTACCTAATCATTGCTGGGCTTAGGGTTAGGATTTTGGATGCTGGCTTTAAAGAGTTTAGCAGGGTATAGGATTACACACAACTTAGGTGGTGGGTGCTCAGTGGTGAGGTCAAAACTGGCCAGGTAACATGGAGTAGTAGAGAATCGGCTGAAACTTCTAATCTTATGGCATCTACTGTGTCACTGTAACCTTCGTACAGAATGTTCCTTGTAAGCAGCATCTGATTATTTTTGTGACAAATTCTATTATGTGCATAATACTAGAATTGTTGTGTCGTGGTTCTCTACTACTATATGGCTTTTAAGAGTTAACTTACTGTTTCCCAACACAGCCGGTCCCTCCTCACTCCTGCTGCAGCCTAACTTACGGTCTAATGTCCCCTTATTGCTCCAGTTTAGGATAAGATCTGATTTTTTGGGGGAGATTTTTGCCAAAATTCAATTTCGGCTAAAACAAACTGCTTGAATTCAGGGCCAAATCCGAAGTGCAACACTAACAGACCACGACTGCCCCCTGCCAGCAGATGTTGGAGAAAAAAGGATGGGCATGTTTGATTTGAACCTACCTGAGCCCTCTCTCCATTGTACTAAGCATGCACGCTCAGAAGAGTGAGCATACATAATTATGGGAAGGTTGGAAAAATAGCTGTTAGATGAATAAGGCTGTTGACTAAGTGTGTAAGACCAGCCTGAGGCTTAGAGACTATGGCTTGTTAAAATGAATGACCAGGATAGGTCCCAACATCCCCACATTACGTATTTTCTTAGAAAAACTGACATATCTATTACGCATGGACTAGGTGGAGGCCTCCCTCCAAAAGGAAAGTAGAGTGGAAAAGTTTTTCCTAACATGGCAACCAATAATTGACATACTCCCAAGCCACATACAAACACGCATTAGGACATGCTTTTGCTCCACGACCTGGTACCTCGGACAGGCACTTGACGGCGGCACTGAAGATCATCCCCAAGTCTCCCACGTCAGCCTCACAAGACGACTTTCAAACGGCTACATAGAAGTGGTTCCACGTGTCCTCGACTCCCCCTCCCCCAACCTCATATCTCTTGTTCCTCACCTATTGTGTGTGTATGTCAATAGAAATCTGTTACTATTGCAAAAGCAAGAACTGCGATAATCTACCTAAACTCAACTAGGTAAAGCCAAGCCTTGAGCCACTATCCAACCTTCTCGGATCCTTGAGCGTCGATCTCGGATCTCAACGTGAGACAGATAACCCACGCCAGGAACTCTATTAATTTTACCGGGATTCACCGCCCGGGAACTTATCTCTAGCAATAACTCTGTACAGTGATCTAGCTGATTATACCGAGATTCCTGTTTAATTCACAACTCTCCATGATTTGCAGCAAATAGACTTTATGAGTAGTACTTGCATGGTACCTATACCCCTCTATCCACATACACTCCCCTCTCCCTCCTCCACATACCCTCCTTCCCCCGCCCCCCCGTTTCCCCAGTTGTACACGAAGGTTTGTTTCAAAATTGAAAAATGAATAAAAACAAGTTGGAAAAAAAAAAACGAATGACCAATACAAAATCTCAAGGGGTAAGGTGAAGCTTCAGGTGCAGTCAGGAAGAAAAACACATCAAACTTACTATCAAGCTCAGAATCCAATTTGCTTAGGAAACTGATGTTGAAAATTGATTTAATCAGTTCTTCTGGGAAAAACTGTCCAACAGCAAGTGTGAATCCCACCAGAACCAAGAGATGTGGAGGGAAGGAGTCTGGAAGGTAAAACAAGACAGAACACAATTAGATAATTAAAGGCGTTTCCCAAGACTTCTAGAAACCTCCCTTCCACTGTGCCAATAAAATTAACAAATACCTTTCTCTCCCATCACCACCGCTCCAGATCTTCAGTGTCCCCTCCCCCAGATCGCTCACTGATGACATCACGTTCATGGATCACAAAAAAATTTTTTTTTACAACAATCTGCAATTTTATCTGAAAATATTTAATTTTTAAAAGGAATCCTGGAAAAAAAGCATCCCAAATTTTGTTATGCAATTTCTTCCAAGTTTGGTAGTACCATATATATGGTTGTAAACCGCTGTTTGGGCGCATGGCTGGGCGTACAAGGGACTGAGCGCTATTTGGCTTTTGGAACACAGATTTTGGTGGGTGCCCATTTAATTTGCAAAGCCCCCAAAGTAGCAAAACAGGTGAAACCTTCCAGAATTCTCCCCATTTGGGATTCAACACTCAGGGATCTCATCTTGGGGTGTATTGTGCATTTTGGGCGCACAGGTGTTCCATAGTTTTTTTTTAGCATTGGGCCATGAAAATGGTGGGGAAAAAAAAACGCAGTTCTACCATTGTTTTTTGGGCTTCAATTTTACAGCGCTCGCTGTGCGGTATAGATGACATAACTTTACTATGGGGGTTGGTACAATTACAAGAAAATACATTTTATATAGTTTTTTTTGTTTTATTACTTTTTCACAATCGAAATGGGTTTTTAAAAAATTGCATTTTTATGTCATAGTCTGATCACCATAACTTTTTTATTTTTCTGTACATAGAGCTGATTAGGGGCTTGTTTTTTGCCGGAGGAGTTGACATTTTTTATTGGTACCATTATGGGGTGCATATGACACTTTGATCACTTTTTATTAAGGTTTTTGTGAGCTGGTTTGAACAAAATACAGCAACTCTGATAGTGTGTTTTATGTTTTGTTTACGACAGTGGTCACCGTGCGGTACAAATGACATCTTAGCTTTACTCAGCAGGTCGATACGATTACAGGGATACCAAATTTGTATATTTTTTATGTTTTACTGCTTTTACACAATAAAAACACTTTTATTCAAAAAGGAAAACACGTTTTTGCATCGCCATAGTCTGAGAGCCATAACTTTTTAATTTTTCTGTGTACAGAGATGTGTGGGGGCATGTTTTTTGCGGGATGAGTTGATGTTTTTATTGGCATTTTGGGGGGGACAAGGCTTTTTGATCAGTTTTAACTCCGGTTTTTGGAAGGCAGGGTGAAAAAAAATACTGCAAACCTAGTATTTTTTTTATTTTGTTTTTAACAGGGCTTACCCTGCAGTATCCGTGACAAGTTAGTTTTACTCTCTGGGTTAAAATGATTACAGCAATACCCAATTTATATAGTTTTTTTTCATGTTGAAAAATATAAATAAGAAAGAAAAGTATTTTTATTGTTTAAAACAATATTTATGCATCGCTGTCTTCTGATAACCATAACTTTTTTACTTTTCTGTATACTGAACTGTGTAACGGCTTTTCTTTTGTGAGGTGAACTGATGTTTTACTTGGTACCATTTTGGCATTTATATACGCGGGTATATCAAATATGGTTACTTTATTTTTTATCTCTTTAGGGGTGACGGGCGTTTGTAAAGGGGAAAAAGGCAGAGTACGAGTTTTTATTTTATTTTTCCTGTTTGTGTTTTTTTTTTTTTTTATACTTTTCCCCACAGGGGATTTGTATCAGTGATCTGAAGATCACTGATACAATAAAGATCAATACAGAGCAGAAATGCTCTATACTGGTCTCTATGGCAACGGTTAGTCCCCATGCCTGGCAATGCCCACAATGCAGTGCGCAACATGGCGATGTCACAGACAGCCCGGATGCTTTAGTACAGCATCCGGGCGGTCAGATACTCACACAGCAGCGGCAATGGTGCCGTTGCTGCACCGATTACAGGCAGAAGGAACTCCCTCCTTCTCTCTGTGTCTTAGCTGTGGCGATCACGATAGGTAGCGACAAGTAAGGGTTAATCATCCGTGGCCAGAGCTCACTCCGCCCGTGGGTGATGCGGTACGAGGCCAGCGGTAATATAACACTGGTCCCATGTCGCGATTGTGCGGAGCTAACTTGTGAGCCCATACGATCTGCAGGACGTACCGATATGTCCATTCGGGAAGGGGTTAAAGTTAAAACCTGAGGCTTTTAGAATGAAGTATGTGAGCTGGTTAAGTTTTACGCCTCAAGGCACATTCCATCCGTTATTAATGTTGTGTTCACATTAGCAAGGGAGTTCCCGTTTGGAGCTTCTACTGTAGATTTTGCTATTTATGCAGGAAACAGCGCGGCATGCCTTTCCCCTACAAATGAATGGGGCTGTTGTGGGTTTTCTTTGCAGATTTGCACACAGAAGATCTGCAACACTACCAGACATGTGGTTGGATTTTACCCATCACAAGCTCACAAGGAAGACATTTTTCATTGAAAAGTGACCCATGATCTGGATTTTTAAATCTGCAGCATGTGAATTTCTATGACGGATTTTTTTTTATTGTGGCCTATAAAAGTTGTTTTAGATTTTTATTTGCAGATTTACCTGTGGGATTTGTTGCAGAAAATTTCCACAGCAAATTGGTCCCCAGTGCATTTACCTTAAAGCAAGATTACAGTATATTAAAGCACTTACTCAAATTAGCAAGGATATGCTGAATGCACATGTTATAGAATTTCTCTCCTGGTGGGGGATTGTAGTTCAGATTGACAAAGGAGTATAAAATTCTGTTCAAATCAGTAGGATAAATCTACAGAAAACGAAGAAGCATGAAAACACAAGAAGGATTAATACCATGGATCATTGGACAAGGCTGTAAGAAGAGTCTTAATACAGATATTAACGGTATAGACTATATACATTACATAGTCCTGAATGAGCCCAGACTTTCAGATCTTATGGCAGTGCATATAGAGTCAAAATGGAGGTGAAATCAACATCATTTTATGCCGAAAGGGTTTTTTCCACTAAGACATTTCATGCCTGGCTTGTCCCACTTCAGTTTCCAGTATGTTCAAAAGTAGTTGTGTATGATTTGATTGAATTGCTTATCCTGTGACCCAGCAGGCTTGACATCGCCATGTGTGCTCACTCTAATCAAACAAAAGGTCTGTTTATGAAAAGAGCTGCGAGCAGCTAAATGTAGCCGAGTGGTTAGCACTTCTGCCTTTCAGCCTAGTTTCAAATTCCTACAGGAACCAAACATGTAGTTTTTTTTTCTCAATTCATATGCCTGATTGAGGTTTCGTTTTTTTTTTTTTGTTTGTTTTTTTATTTCCACTGTTTGACTAATTACTAAGGAGTACAGAGGACAGGAGTAGAATGACAGCACTTGGGGTTGAACGCTCACTCAGCAGTGAGTAAATTTCATTATTGGGCAGGGAAGAGACTGACAGTAGCTGCCTGAAAGCAGAAGTGATGTCTAAGTATGTGTGGCCAGGGTTGAGGAGCTCTTGTCACTGGTTTTATCCTCTGGAGATGAGCTGTACACTATGGATCACTAAGGGAGCAACTAAAACAAAAATTCTACTGAATTTTTAATAACGATGAATGGTTAAAATGTTTATTATTTGAAAGTTTTGCACATCAATTTCAATTTGTAGTAAAACCCCTTTAATATCAGAAACAGAACTAAAAAGAGGTTCATTTCTTAAAGGCGTTGTCCATTAAGATTGTTGTTGATCTCATCACAATGTGTGCGCTCACGAGACACAGCGCTTACGGATACTTTATTAGTTATCAACCCCCTTTGCTTCACCAGGATGGGTGGAGAGGAGATGCTGTGTTCTCCTGATGATGAAGCCGAAATATCACCCACATTGAAAGGTCTCAGTACAACAAGCAGGTCCTTGCTTTTAACTCCGCAAAAAGAAGCGCCAGACACAAGCAGAAACAACTAGAGATTTCAATGATACATGCTAGAACCTATGGTTGGTGGACATCTGGTTGCCGAGACCCCCACTGACTGCTAAAATGAAAATTTAAAGTCTTTGAAACTTTCCCTGAATCTGGACATTGCATGCTCGGCTCTTCAGAAATGAAGAGGCATAGCGCCCAGCTGAAGGCGATTTGGCGCTAATAAAGTTATCTTGCTTTTGTCACCAAAAATCCGGGGTTTTTTTTTTTTTGTTTTTTTTTTTTTTACAGATTTTGGAGATACATTTAGTAGCGCCAAAATCAGTAAAAACATGGATTTTAGCGTCAAAATACGTAAAAAAGTATTTTAATGACAAAAAAACATTTTTGATCACAAAAGCGAGAACCTTAATTTTATTAGTACCAAAATCAGTAAAACGACTATAAGATGTGACATATAGATGCAATAAAGCGCTTTACATACCTTTTTGTAGAGTGGAGTTACAGCCAATGGCTTAATTTAGGCATACATTAAAAAAAAAAAAAAAGACTTGAAGACCAGCAAAAAACGCACGTAAAAAATGCGCCAAAAACCGCAAATCACGGCCAAAAAAATGCTGTTTTTCACAGGAAGGGGGGGGGGGGGGGGGGGAGAAACCCTCAGTATTTGGTTTTCAGGTCGTTTTTTGTACACTGCAGTGTAGACATAGCCGTAATTTACAGGACAAACTTACACATTTTTTGATGAGCTGAATGCACGAGGCTCCTACCTTAGTAATATTTTCCATGGTGACTTGTGCAATCTTGTCCAGCACTGGAGGAAACAGAGTATTACAGTAACTAATAACCAGTGCCAAAAACAAAGTATTCCTCCACGTGACCTGATGCAGCAGGCGCTGGCAGGTGTGCAGCATGTCATCTACGAGCACGTTCTGAAGCCACTGCCCGTTCATCATGTACGTCAGTTCCCCTAATAGGATATCAAGGTTGTCCATATGTCGGATTCTCTCCAGCCCGTGGCTGCTCACTTTACGGAGGAGTTGTTCGTGCAGCCCAGATTTGTTTTGCCTGGACACCCTGACCGGCTGTAACCACCTGATGATGCTGTTAGAAATGCTATTCAAGTTTCTGAGGTCACTCTGGGGAATGATGGTGTCGCTCTTGGTTAGTACGGCATCATCCACTTTGGTAAAGGTCAGCAACGACAGGGATCTGGTCATCATAACCACAGTGGTTGGAACAAAACTCATCTTTATATAGCTATGGAAATACAAAATTCAGATAATTATAAAACAGAACATTGCCATGCACTCAATCATTATCCAGTTTCTGACCGAACCGTTTACCCCCTTTCCGGACCAGGCACATTTTCCTTTTCCATAGTGCAGTCCAGTCTGAATACTGGAACGCTTTCTTGTGCTCAGTTAGGCCATGTTCACACGGCTTATTTTGGGACGGATTTGGTCCCGTATTCCGCGCCGTACTGCACGCAAATACGGCGCAAATCTGTCCCAGTCATTACGGTAATCCACAGTTCTCATAGAGAACTATGGATTCTGTCTCTTCTCCCCGCTTGCCATATTTCGCCAGCAGGGAGAAGAGACATGCACATTATCCTGGCGGGATACGCGCCGTTGATAATGGTTGTCTATGGGGCCGGCAAGCTGCCGCCCCCGCGGCAGCCGGCGTAATTGCGGGCGGAATCCGTCCCCGCAATAAGCCGTGTGAACATAGCCTTATTGTACTATTTTGTTTTCTTTTTTTCTGTGATTATTTTTTTTTTTTTTTAATATTTATCGATCAAAAGTGGAGCTAAAATAAGTTTTGTAATTGTGTCACTTTTCCGTCACTGGGGATTGGGCTAAAAGTTGCAGTTTGAGCTGTTAGTATTTATTTTATTGATATTTTATTTTGTGCCCCACATGAGGTCAGAAGAGAACTTTGGGGAGCATTTTTATATCACTTTTGTTCCCTCTGATTTCCCCTGTAACTGGGGCCCAGTTATAGAGGAAACACATCTCCTGCATTGACTGCAGAGCTGAACTGGGAGATAGGATGCCAAAAGGATTCCTGTCTGTGTATATAGCGCTCATTGAACATGGTTTACACAGCGATTGAGAAGCCACGGATAATAATAAACCATGTCTTCTCAGTGGAGGGCTCTCCACTCGCACAGCTGTACAGTTAGTATCCAGCTGTGCTCTCTGCAGATATTACAGAAAGTCTGTGCAGATGTAAGCCGACACTGCCTGGGCGTTTATAGTCTATTTGCATTCAGCAAGTAGTTATACATAAAGAAAACAAAAATTTTCCTCAGAGACCTATAGAGTATCTCACAAAAGTAAGTACACCCCACACATTTTTGGCAAAATTGTATTCTAACTATTCATGGGGCAACATTGAATATATGACACTTTGATATTATGTAGTCAGTGTACAGCTTGTATAACAGTGTAAATTTGATGTGCCCTCTAAATAACTCAATACACATCCATCAATGTTTATACCTAGGCAACAAAAGTTAGTACACCCCTAAATGAAAATGGACAAATTGTGCCCAATTTGCCATATTCTCTCTATGGTGTCATGTGACTCGTTAGTGTGCTTTCACACGGAGAATTTTTTGCAGAAATGCACAGTTTTAATTATTGAAAGCCAAATCTGCCAATGGTTTTTCCAATGGGGGCAGTGTAGATTGAAAAGAGGAGAGGACCAAGAACCGATCCCTGAGGAACCCCAACAGCGACAGGAAGAGGAGAAGAAGTAGAACCTGCAAATGAGACACTGAAGGAGCGGTCAGAGAGGTAGGATGAGAACTAAAAGAAAGCGGTGTCCTGGAGGCCAATGGCGCTGAGCAGAAGATGGTGATCAACAGTGTCAAAGGCCTCAGAGAGATCCGGAAGAAGCAACAACGAGTAGGTGCCCTTTGATTTAGCTGTGAGGAGACTTTAGCAAGAGCAGTTTCTGTGAAGTGTAAAGTGCGGAAACCTGATTGTAAAGGGTCGAGAATAGAGATAGTAGCAGATTAGGCGAGAGTAGACCAAGTGTTCCAGGAGTTCAGAGATGAAGGAAAGGTTGGAGACTGGTCGATAGCAAATGAACAATACAAAACATTCAGTACAAAAGATGTTCTTTATTGATGGAGGCTCCTATGATCAAAAACATACGCTAAAGTAGCTGAAATTATGACAAATTAAAAACTTTATAATAATAATACTACAAGTCATTATGATAACTGCCATTATTATTACATTTGATGAATGCACTTACAGGATGGCCCTAGTATATATTCAAGGGGCTTTTCTATTTTTTTAAACATGTTTTTATTGAAGTTAGCATATACATAAGTCATCTCACAATAAAAGTATGTGCAAAGTATACAAACAAAAATTAGGCATAGATGAAGACATCAAAACAATGCGATATGTTACTCTATTGAATGGTAACCTATGCAGGATCTTACCAAAAGAAAGGTCAGTGTGTATTGATTGCCTTATATGATCTCTCCTGGCGAGAGAACTGTATAGAGAGTAAGTGATCCGCAGATCTGCTAAACTTCACGTTTTTTCCATTTTTGTATGTGATGCACGGGTATTTTTCCATGTCTATTTTAACTAAGCCTAGCGTCCGAAGACAAAGTAAAAATAACCAAAACAAATCGAACTAATTGCCCTACAGCAATCAAACTGAAAAACTTGAGTCCACCAGTAAGCATACATAACATCTATTAGCATATGAATATGTAGCATAAAAACCGTATCTTATAAATAATAAAGGGTCATTCTCCCTAAGTATCAACCTTTATAATGTGGTCAATGCGTAAGAGCTACATATATCCCTAAAGTCCCAGTTAGCTCTTTTTCCAGAAACCATTTAGTGTATCGGAATGGCTTCACTAATGTTACAATTTCTGTTGGCGTCAGGAAATGTTCTATGAAGGGACCCCATTTGGTGAAAATTTTTTCCGTGTGTGAGGACTTGGAGAGTTCCGTCTCCATTTTGTCCATTTTAAGGTATAGCTTTACTTGATGCCAAACATCCTGTAGTTTTGGAGGCTCTGCCTCTAACCAAGTATTTAGCAGACATATTTTTGCTGCCAACAAGACAATGTGCAACAATGCGTGAAGTTTAGGTACACTCGAAACATCATGAACTAATAGAGGCGCTGGAGATAAGGCTAAGTTTATTCCACACTTCTGGCTCAGAGTCCTAGTTAAGGAGTCCCAAAATTCCACTGATTTGTGACAATACCACATTCCGTGTATCATAGTGGTTTTACTTTGCTGACACTTAGGGCAATGTGCTTTCCTATTGGGCATCTGTGCACTAGGTGGGATATTGAATCCGTAAATCGCCCGATGGATAAAGCGGAAGTGTGTTTCCCTCCATGATTCATTTATCACCGCTGTACATATGCCTCTCCAGCCTATTAATATCTTTTGGGGGATTTCCAGACCTGGAAAGTCCTTGTCCCAATGCGAGAAGAGTCTATCTTCCCAGTCGTAGATTTCAGGGCAGCGGATGTTTAGGTATATGGACGATAACGTGTGTCTGGTTGATCTAGGCCCAATGATATCATCGAAAGTACTAAAGTGGAATTACTGGCTTGTGTTTTTGACTCTACTCTTAACAAAGCTCATAACCTGGCCAAAAGTAAGGAAGTGGGTTGCCGGGAGCCCCTTATTTCTCATTAATTCTTCAAATGAAAAGTATTTGCGTTGGGACCTATCATATGGGTCACCTACAGTCTTAATCCCTTTAGCTTTCCAGATTTTTAGATGGCCGTTAAATAACCTTTCCTCAAATTCAGGGTGGCCGATGAGTGGCATGTGTTTACTCAGTTGCACAGGTAGTTTGAAGAGCTTACGACATGCCTTCCAGGTCATGATGGTGTCTCTGAGGACGACGGATGATCTTACATTTTTGGGTATATGCGAGAACCGTGTGTTTAGCAAAGCAGTAAGGTCCCAAGGGGCCACTAAGAGATTCTAATTCCGTGTTGGAGTGGTAAGAAGTATGTTTGATACAATCGAGGGAGTGACGCATTATACAAGCTAAATTGTATTTCCTTACGTCAGGGAAATTAATGCCTCCGTTTTGTCTGGGGATCATTAATTTAGAAAGAGCGATTCTGTTTTTTTTTTGCCTTCCATATAAACTTTGTAAAGCTGGCCAGAATTATCCGTACACCTGAGTGACGTAACAGCAATGGGATTGTTTGGAGGGGGTAGAGAAGTTTAGGGAAGCTTATCATCCCCCCAAGGTGACACCTTGCCAATAATGGGAGGGGTAAGTTCGACCATTTGTGCAATTCCCTAATGATTCTTAAGATTAGCGGGGGGAAGTTCAGGTGGTATATAGAATCAGGGGTTTTACCAATTATGATACCCAAGTATTTAATAGATTTTGTGGCTATCTTTATGGGGGATTTCAGTTGAGCTAGGGGGAGTGCAGGAGCTGTTGGTGAGATATTGAGGATTTCTGATTTATTTATATTAATTTTAAAGCCAGAGCATAGTCTAAATATTTGTAGATGGTCGAATAGAATATCAAGGTCCCTCTCTGGATGTTCCATAAAAAAAGATTCCGTTATCGGCAAACAAAGCTAGTTTAAGCTCACGTTGTTTTATCTTAATCCCCTCGAATACCCCTGGCGATGAGAGAAAGCGGACCAATGGTTCAATGGCTAAATTAAACAAAAAAGGGGAAAGGGGGCAGCCTTGCCTGGTACCGCGCAGTAGCGGGAACGAATTGGACAGAAAACCTAGCGTACAGATTCTGTACGCCAGGCTGTTAAAGTACGATAAGGGCCCGTTAGGCCTATTTTATCTAAGACCATGCCTAACCAGCCCCAGTCCACGCTGTCAAAGGCCTTTTCTGTGTCTATAGTTACTAGCGCTGGTGAGACATGTCTGTCAGGGTGTTTTTTAACTTCGTCTAAAACCAATAGCACCTTTCTAACATTTGTGACGGCCGAACGTCCCTGAACAAAACCTACTTGCTGAGGGCCTGTTCATTTAGGAAATAATGGAGCTAGTCTATCTGCCATTATTTTACTAAGAAGTTTTAGATCCACATTAATTAAAGAAATTGGTCGGTAAGATTCAGCAAGAACGGGATCCCTTCCTGGTTTTGGAATGACTTTGATAAGAGCTGTGTTCATGGACGTGGGTATGTGGGCTCCAGAAAGATAGGTGTTATAAAGATGTGTTAAAGTGGGTGCTATTTGATTTTTCAAGACTTTAAAAAATTCTCCCGTATATCCATCGGGACCGGGGGCTTTATTGTTTTTTAATTTTGATATTGCCAGTTCCAGTTCCAGACTGGTAAGGGGTTGTCCTAGCATCGACACCTCTTCCGCTGTCAGGTGGGGGAGTTTTATTTTCTGTAACCAAGCAGTAGTTGCAGCGTCATCTAGCTGTTCATCTGACTAAAGGCGCTGGTAAAATGACCGACGTATTTCCATTAGTTCTTCCCCTTTACTCTTAAGAACCCCGGGGTGGTCACGGAGTGCCGTCAGGTGGGAGTGCTGGTGCGGTCCCCTCGCAAATCTAGCCAGAAGCCGCCCAATCTTTTTGCCTTTTCTATAGTATGTAGCTTCGGCCTGAGATCTTTTTAGATGTTCACGCCTTTCGCTCCAAGAATCATATGCCTTTTTAGCACTGATCCATTCCTCTTTGGCCACCTGGGAGGGGTCGGATGAGAATTTGGTGTATGCCTCACGGAGCGCACCGCTAAGAGTATCAAGCTGGGTTTGCACCTTTCTTTTAAAGGTTGCAAGGTACGCTATCAATCTCCCTCGAAGTACTACTTTTGCCGTTTCCCAAAACAGCGGGGGAGAGGCTTCGTGCTGCGAATTATCCGTCTTATACACAAGCCACCAAGTTTGCAGAATCGCTTGAAAGTCCTCGTCATTTGCGAGGAACGAGGGGAATCTCCATATGTAATCCGTTCCGCGTGGGAGACTGTTTGACATGGTAAATATTATGGGGGAATGGTCAGACATAACTAGGTCACCTATTACTGCCTCTTCTACCCTGTGGAGTAAATTCTGGGACGTGAAAATATAATCTATTCTTGACCAGCTGTTATGCAGGAATGAGAAACGTGAAAATTCTCTGGCATCAGGATGCAAGAAGCGCCACGGGTCACATATATTCAGATTGTCTAAGAATTTGCACAAGGGTTTTTTCCTTCTCTGGTATTCATTTTAGTCGCACTCCCACCTCGGCGGTCTTCCTGAGGAGAGACAACCGCATTGAAATCACCACTTAGTATCTTAAAGTCTGAAGTATCTAATAGGACCAATTGCTCTACTTTGGTGAAGAAGGAAGGGCCTCCTATATTTGGGCTATAGATATTATAGAAGGAGAATTTTTCAGAATTTATTCGGGCCTGAAGAAGGTGCCATCGACCCTCAGTATCATAGCTTTGTTGTAGGATCTGCCCTTTGAAGTGCTTGCTAACCAAAGTTAAAACTCCTGCCTTTCTCCCAGCTGCCGGAGACCCAGAAACTTTGTCCACCCAAAGCTTTTCCACACAGGTATAATCCTCCTCAACAAGGTGCGTCTCCTGCAGAAAGGCTATATCAATTTTGAGACGTTTTAAATGTCGAAGAACCATCATTCGCTTTTCAGGAGAACGTAAGCCCTTAACGTTCCAAGTAGCTACTTTCATAATCAAAGTGATCAACATATGGTAAAGTCTGATCTCTGGTAAACATAAACAGTACAAACAACAATTGAACAGAAGTAAACATCAACCTGGCTCCTTTCTGGCTGAATTTTAGCCACCGAACGATGGGACTTCTCTTTTTTCCAACATACTTGTGGGAGTCGCCATGTATTCAAACAGATTGACTACTAGGAGCGAGCTCCGATCAAGGGCGCATTCTACTGGAAGCTAAAAGTCAGCCAGAACTCACGGTGCGGTAATCATATAACCATCTAGTGTTAAAAGATACTAACAACCAATGCATATACAAGCAGAGGCACATGGTGTGCAGTACAAGATATTTTTCACCGAATCCCCCAGCCCCAGACACAAGGACCAGCACTTCAGGTCTGCAAGGGGAGGCAAGGTTATCTTGAGGGACATTGCCCCAGGTTTCAAGTGCCAAGACCTCACATATCAGAGCGAGGACAATTTGCAATGTGAGATAACTTCAAACGATTGTCATACGGGTTAAATCAAATGTCAATTTTATGTCGTTCTCCGTCCTGGTTTGAAATTACCTATAGGCAGATGACACAGCAACCGTTCATGTGTTAACCTCAAGGGCACGTCTTTTCCTCTGTTCTTTCGGGCTCAGTTGAGTGGGAGAGCGCGGGTGCGCCTTGTCCGGTTCAGTAGATCCAACGACCAGTCCACAGGTGTTGGAGGAGCAGCAGGTGGGGGGGGGGATCCATTACGGGTGAGAATGCTGGGGTTGGGGGTGAGGAGGGCCGGGATCCCAATATTGGGTGAGAATGCTGCGTTTCTTCGAAATATTTCACCACTTCCATCGGGGAGTGAAAGGTGGAGGTTGTTCCATCTTTGTGGAATACACGGAGAATAGCCAGGTACAGCAAGGTGAATCGTATTTGTTTGTGAAAAAGATCTGAACAGATCTCAGAGAAGGCTCTACGCTTTTTAACTACATCAGCAGAAAAGTCTTCAAACACGAGTATTTTTTTGCCTTTAAAGATGAAATAGGAGCGGAGCCGTTTAAAAGCCTTTAGAATTTTAACTTTATCCATATAGTCCAAATACTTGACTATGATTTGGCGTGGCCTATTCCTGAGAGCTGGCGGCATTGTTTTGTCACTGCTTGTTTGCGTCCCACCTCGAAGATCTGGACCCAAGCGGTGTGCTCTCTCCACCTTACAAACATCTGCAATGCCCAAGGCTTCTGGGAGATGCATTTCACATAAATTTATCAAGTCTCTCGGAGGGACAGACTTCGGTATTCCCAGGATCCGCAGATTGTTGCGTCTCGATCTGTTTTCCAGATAGTCTACTTTCACACTCAGGCATTTATTTTCTTGAATGAAATTTTGCAACTTTACTTTAGCTCTTAGGGCCTCTTCCTGTAGCTCTTGGATTTCGTTGTCATGCGTATCCAAGCGCTCAGTATGGGCTTTTATATCGGCTTGAACTTGTGAGAACATTTGTGACACCGTTGTGGCTAGTGAGGCATGGATTTCCGGAGAGATTTGACGGGCAACCTCTGTTGCTATTGCCTTAATGTTGGCGTGCATCGGTTCCGGGAAATCTGGTGATTGAGTCTGGGTTTGAGCTGCACATTCAGTCAATTGCACCGGCGTGCGGGGCATCTCCCCCTCTTCCAACGGGATTGTGTCTTCAAGATTTTCACCTACATCTTCCTGTAATTCTCTAGGTGACTGGGATGGGGAACCAGTGTTTTTCGCTGGTTGTTTGGAAGCAGCGTTCTTGTTACGCCCCATTTTATGAAGGAATTTTTCCATAGAAGGAGTGGCCAACTGTAAGCAAGCAGTCACCTTACTGCAGAAGAGAATGACTGTATAAGATCTATTGCAAGAGGCCGGTTCTTATGGCGTGATACACCTTATGTGTAGTGATGGAGTTGCCCACAGGGGGTTGGATGTTACTCCTGTTTTAACGTCTATGATTGATGTTGCTAGAGACTGCTGGGGTGTATAGAAAAGAGGAGTTACAGCTCTTTAATCGTGGAGGTGCAGGTTAGGTGTTTCAGTTGTAGCAGAGGGGAGATAAAGAAGGGCAGCAAAATGGTGGTGGCCTCAGGAACAGGGAATCTGGTGGTGGGACTGCCTCCGTTTCTGAGACACTGGGGTTTATCTCTCTCCTCTCTCTCACACTCCCCTCCACCCTGCCTTTCTTCTCACTTCTCCCTCTTGCTTTTACACACTGCCTGCTTCCCTTTGACTGTCCAGCTTCTCCTCTCTCCTTTCCTCTCAGCGTCCTCCTCCTCGCCCCTCGCCCCCTCCGCTCCACCCTCAAATGTCCGCTGCAGCCTCTCGCCTCGGGTACCTCCGAGATCACCCGCGGCACCACTACTTTGTTGCGTGTATCTCGCGGGCCGCGATCGTCGGTGACCGTAGTGTTGGTGCGACTGTCTCCTGCTGCTGCCGTCACACTCCTCCCGCACAACACGTGGTGTGAGGGCTGATGTCCGCGTTGCCGGGTCTGCGGGGAGCCGCGGGACACGGGATAGGGCGCAGAGTAGACCGGAGGAAAGCCAGTTGCCGTGCTGTGTCCCCTCCTGCAGGCAGAAGAAGATCTGGCCGGTATTGCGTGACGGGTTTGATGCGCCTTCCCGGAGCTCCGTTTCGTCCCTCACAGCATGGAGGCGCCGGAACCGGAAGTCTTCTATTTTTACTATATGCTAAGTCGAAGAAACCGACTCCATCCCAGAGCCACTGCCGGTCCGTGTGCACCCACTAATAACATCACGATAAGTGATCACATGAGGCTGCAATGACAGTCCTCAGCGGTCACGTATCTTATATCCACGGAGAGAACGCCGTGGCCTGTGAACAGCTGCAGGGTCATTTTTTTTTTTTTTCTGACCTCTCCAAATGGCTGAAAAGCTTTTTCTAAAAACAGAACCCTTATCATCCAGGAAGATGGCACTATGACCTGCTGCCGACCATCTACACAGCTCCGCCAGTCTATAATTAACATGTATGTCTGTATTCAGTACAGTCTCACGGACATTTTATTCCACACCTTCTGCTCGCCTCTACAACCCAATTACCCCCCTCTTGTTTATACAGCAAAAGGCACTTACGCTGTCAGACGCTTCTGCAGATCGGCAAACAGCTGATAGTTTTGGCAGGGCAGGCACACCAGGGCGTCTGTTATTTTACACAGATACAGTTGCTGGTAAAGATCCAGATTTTCCTGGATGATTGAGCAGATTCTAGACAGATACAAAAAAAAGAACACACGTCTCTATGATCAGGTCATCAAGCATCATGTGAACATAGCGTAACAGGGCTCAGTCATTTCTAATGGAAACCAAGACACAAAATGAAGCCCAATTCTGTTTTTTATCTTTTTGTTGATTGTGTTTCTCTTTATGACTTGGGCTGTGATTCTCTGATTTGTCCCTGCATAGAGCCTCAGCCCAATCGCACATTTGTGATGTTTCTGTCATTCCCTGTAGATTGTAAGCCTTCACGGGCAGGGTTCTCTCTCCCTCTGTACCTGTTGTTAGTCATAGATTGTCACTATTGCACTTGTTTGACTTATATTATGTCTGTAACCCCCTGAATGTACAGTGCTCTGGAATCAATGGCGCTATAAAATAAATAATAATAATAATAATAAAATTAATGTATAGATATTTTGGTGGTTTATATTGGGGCTGATGCCCCATTTCATATGCTGGTGATTTATCTTTATTTCTATGTTTTATACAGATGTATATTTTGTGTATTTCATGCTGACCTCACCTTGCTTTCTTATGTCCAAATTTGTATTGGAAAATTTAAATGTAAATTAAAATTCTGTAAAAAAAAAAAAAAATGAAGCCCAAAAGCAGCCAACAGATCCCACTGATTTACAACAGGGTTTATTGTTGTTTCTGTCAATTTGATAACATGAACAGAGAAGCACGCTACAATACTCTTGTCATGAAATCTGAAAGAACTGCTGAGAAGCCTCCAATGGTATGAACCGAGTCTAAAGGTTTAAAATGTCTTGAACTAGTCTCATAAAAGGAAAGAGTCTTCAACTCCCAAATATTCAACCCAACAAAGGAACTATCACTGCGATTCAAGGTGATGTTACTGTTCAAACTTATAATCAGGTCAAATAAATAACAATTAAAAGACGAGTTAACATTTACATCTTAAAGGGGATGTCTCACTACATCAATTCATCTCACATCAGTCCTGTTTTCTTGGTTTCACTTAGAATTCAGGGGTGTGTTTACTGGCTTCTACTGGGCTGCAGTAGAAGCCAGGTCTGTAGCTATAGCAACCAGTGCCGACAGCCTATCAGGAGAGATCAAACAGGTCTGTAGCTGTAGTGACCTGAGGAGCTGATGCAGCCCATACAAGAGGGGATATCTAGGAATAGGTAGGAAATGGTTAATGGACATATATTGCAAAGGGACTTGTTTTTGCAAGATCTTTACCATAAAAGCAATCCTTGTAGTGAGACAACAGATTAACTGACCACATATAATTTGTCCCTTTAAGGCCAGGTCTACACAGCATATGACAAAATACCATGGGAAATTCAATGGTATTTTGACATTGCTGGACCGTGGCAGGTGCAGCCCGCCGGTCCCATTATCATACATTACTCGCGGTGCGTATTCACCGCAAGTAATTGACATGTCACTTATCTCCCCGCGCGTACAATATGATCGTAATGTACAAACGGGGAGAGGAGGCGTAATCCATAGTTCTCTGAGAGAGCTATGGACTACTGTAATTTCGGTGCGCATCTCGCTCACATTAGAGTGCAAATACGATGCGAAAAGCGTGCCGAAATTACGGCATGTGAACATACCCTAACTTGTAATTAGGCTGCTGCACAAAGAAGCTGGGAGATGCTTTCATTTCTATATTGCTAAATTGTTGTATAGACTACAGCAGGGGGTTTTTCATTGCAGTCTATGCAGCACAGTGTACCGTTGGCTTTTCAGCGGTTTCAAAATACTAAAACCAACGAAAATCCGCCGGTATTCCTGTGCTGTGTAGACAATAGCATAAGAGTCAGACAGGTTTTTTTTCCATATCTGCTTTGGAAGCATTAGTAATTGTCAGCAGATGTTACAAGTTCATGACAAAAGAAAGCAAGAAATGGAGACAGCCAGCACCTGCAAAATAGGTGCATCGTATGGGGAAAGTGTGGGCAGTGTCGGACTGGGGTGTCTAGGGCTCACAGGTGGAGTTGACTCTAGGGGCCCACCAGTTGAACTGTTTCAGGGCCCACCAGTGGAGTTTATTTTCAGGGCTCAACGTACAGCTACTATAAATGACTGTACATGCCTCCTATACTCTGCCTCTTGCTTTTTGCCTCTTCTAAGGATGTAGATGCAGTTAAAAAACAACTTCATTTCTACCAAGCTCAGGGGCCCACCGGGGGTTTCCCCTATTCCCCTGTGGGCCAGTCGGAGCCTGAGTGGGGGGGACCGCTACCTTCTCTTATTTTACACCACACTGAAGTGTTCTGAACACATTCTAAGTGGTCGGACAACTGAATCACACAACCAGCTTTTCAGCCATGACAAGGAGTGGCTTCTTAAAGAAATGAGAAATATAAAAGAAGTAGTTCTACTCCTGGCCTTAGCTAAATAAAAAAAAATTAAAAAAAACACTGCACCCAAAACTGCATGTGTGATTCCAGCTCAGAGTCTGTACAGAGGATGTGAAGTGCTCATTTTTAATTTTTTTTATTTTATTTAGTGCCGACATATTCCAAAGCACAGTCATCACTGGATGTCTCTATTGGGTCTCACAAGCTAAGTTTAATATGAACCTATCAGTATGTTTTCGAAGTGTGGAAGGAAACCGGAATGCCCAAGGGAAACCCACGCAAACACGGGAAGAACAAACACAATCCATGCAGATGTTGTCCTTAGTTGGATTCAAGCACAAGTCCCCAATGTTGCAAGGCAACAGTGCTAACTACTGAGCCACCAGGCGGCTCACAAAGCTTTTAGCACAGATTTTTGAGCTTATTTAGATGATAAAAAACAGAACGGTGGTGATGGGTGAACATGAATTTTAAGATAGCACTAAACCGAAAGTGCAAATCTTATAAATAATTCAAAATAATAATATTTATTAGCTCTATAGTCATGAAGTTTAATGGTCACAAAATGGATGGCTTTTTTTTTTTTTTTTGGGCATTAGAACATATTTGAAGTAAATATTATCTATAGCTTCTATAAAAACAATTAATGTGTTATCTTCCCTCATTAACTAATGTAGCTTATAGCCTCATAGGTGTGGTAACTTTTATTGCTGAAATACATCTATATCTATTGCATATGTCTTTTATAGGTTTTAGTCGTGAGGGGGTTAATGGTAGGCCAACTCTTTGCTTAAATGTTTATGTTTTTGTAAGAAGTTGTATGCTGTGAACAAGGACTCTGAGGCCTGAAACGCGTTGGCAATGTGTGCCATGTATGCACTGTCCTGTTGAATTATATATGGAATAAAATTCGTGGATTGGTTATTCGCTGGATGTCCCGTGTTTTGGGTGAATTTGCTGTATCCTCACTTATGCCTTTCAAAAAAAGTGACCTGTACAGTGCAAGCATATTAGCCACACTGGACAGCGGCATTATAACCTGCATGGACATCCTGACTGCAAAGAGGTATAATAGGATGCCGCATGTGTGCAAAGTAGTTACCCGATAAATTAACATACCACAAAAATACTCAAAATATTTGTAATATAAATTGGATACCAGTGCAAAATGCATGGGCAAAGGTGTCGTTGGTATAAACCCCACATAAATAGAGGCTGATAACATTATTTCAAAGTACAGGGAATATATAAGGACATGGGATACAACTACGTATAAATATATAGGAGAAAAAAAATTGGTCTCCAACTTAAAAAACGATAAAACCCAGAGCCATAGACATTACCACTGGAGAGAGGCGTCAAAGAGGATTCCCTACAGTACACAAATCGGTAAAATCCAGCGCGACTCCAGGAAGACAAACTTACCCCAATTTTGTCTTAGATTTTATAGGTTTAAATACCTATTGACAGAATGAACTGTATGGTTCCGGGACACTGATCTGACATCTTTGGGCGTCTTCATGTACTTATTATGGATAAAATCAGATTACATAGAAGATCGCGCCATAAAACTTACTTTGATATGAGCATAGGATTTTTACATTCTGCCTCTGCCATGGTTTCCAGGATATACACTAAATTGATATAATTGATCTTATCTGCCACTATTGCAAGATCATCTTCAAGTCTGGAGGAGAAAAAAAATGGAGGTCATTAATTTATACACACATAAAGAGAATTGTAGGTGAAGCCGACTATACATAGCAGCAGGATCGGCCACCATCTAATGTGCTGGGTTTTCCTGACTCTTTCCCAATGGCAAATGTTGGATTTTAATTGCCCAAACCTTTCATTCTCGGGAAAATAAGTTCGACAGCAGCTTATCTCATCTCTCTCCCACGGAAAACACCAGCATGCTCGACGGAGCCAAATATATGGGAGTATTGGAAGCGACAGCTCTCAGCTAACAGCAATCCAATACGTGTGGCCAACACAAATGCTTCCTTTTATACAGTTTTGTACTGCCCCAAAAGACTGCTAGAATCTAAAGAAAAAACTTGAACGCTGCTGCTTTTAAGGGTACGTCCACACAACGATTAAAATGTACTTGTTGGATTCTGCCATTGAAGACCGCATGGAAGGACACTGTTTTCAGCGAGTATTTGGCTTGTGTGCACACGGCTTAATTGTAGGATGTATCTCGCCCGCAATTACGGCGTGTGTACGAGGGCGGGGTGGGGGGCCGGCAGCCCTCTGGCCCCATAAACATTCACTATTCTCGGCGCATATACGGCGTGAATAACTGACATGTCACTTCTCTCCCCGCTCACCGTATTGTCCGAGCGGGGAGAGGAAACGTAATCCATAGTTCTCTATGAGAACTGTGGATTACCGTAATGACTGGGGCATATTTCAGCCCGTAATTCGCGCAGTACGGCTTGAAATACGTCCCAAAATAAACCGTATGAACATAGCCTTTCATGTGCTATTGCATGTGGATTTAGGGCTGGTTTTTTTTATACTTGTGGTTTACAATCAACTGTTTGGGTCGCGTTTTACACAACGTTTTTAGCCATCTCCATTGTCATTAATAGTAAATTTCCACGAGAATACGACCAAAGAATTAACATGTTCTAAGAGTTTTGACGGCAAAAAAACAACCGCTGAAAATACAGTTATTTTCTATTGAAGTCAATAGGAATGGTTTATTTTCGGTTTTAGAGGAGTATTTCAAGTCGGAATTCACATGGTTTTCAACTTAAAAATACTCATCGTGTGGACAGAGCCAAACTATTTTTATGGGTCTATAAAGGCAAATTAAAGAGATTTTAAGGGGTGTTCCAAGATTTTAAGAAAAGCTTTATAAAATATATATATATATACCTGCACTCCCAGTCGTTCAGATCATGGATGACAAACGTTTTGCCCTCCTCAGCAGTGATATACTCCTTCTAGACGGACGCCCTTTGCTTTCTCTAACAATTTTGTACCCCTCGATGATGTGAGCTTTGCCTTAGACTCTTGCCTCTGTGGGGTTTTTTCTCCTCCTCACACACATTTTTCCCTTGCTCATTTCAAGTGCTCCAAAGTTTTTCCCTATCATCACCTAAAACATGACTAGGTGATAAGGTCTAGTCTTTATATACTGCCTCTGTTGGCCTTACACTGGTTAAATTTCCTGCTTATTTCACTTCTCCTAGCATTCACGATATTCTCAGTTATATGTACTTTCATATGGTTGTGAGCATGATATCATAATGCATTGTTTTGGATTTGAGGATTTAAAACTAATGAAAAATTTCTCAATAACCCCCCCAAAAATGACCTGTACTCCTTTATCATGTTGCCGCTGTTTCAGTGCTGCCCCAGCTCCAGCGTCCACTGTCAGTCCACCAGCAATGAAGTCACGTTCATTGCTCAAGTGACCATCAGCCACTTACAGACCTCAGCTATCACTGCTCTCATGTATGGCACATAATTACGGAGACCAGCGATTGCCTGCACATTCTCCTTAGTAATGGACGGGACATCACTTTGTAAGACCTTCAATTGACACCAGAGCTCGTGTTGGAAAGGTGGGTACAGGTACATTTTTTTTACGTTAAATGCAATCAAAGGACATAACAGGTTTAAAGGGAATGTGTCATAAAAAAAAAAACTACAATCTATGTTTTATGTTAAAGGTATTTTTAAAGAATTTTTTGGTTACATTTTTATTTAATTTTTCATATCACTAGCAATATATTTTAAAAATCCTGCAGTTTTCACTTTGGCCACTAGGTCTAATAATTGTCTGTTACTTCCTGGTCTTTACAGAAAACTTTTCAGCACTTTCCTCACTATCGGCACAGGCAGGATTACACTGAAAGGTGACACCAATGTGTATAGATAACACAGGTTCCACCAGTCACAATAGAAGATAGTCACAGCTCCCCCTCTCCCCCTCCCTGCACACCGATTTCTTCCCAGATCACAGAGCATGCCTAGAAAACGCTCCTATAAAAGTCAATGGGTCTGTTCTTGTTCATAGGCTCCTATGTCCATAAAGCTGCTTCAAAAAGGAGCTTAGGCAAATGGCTGCCCCCATAATCTTATACAGAAAACCGAAATAAAAAAAAATCTACAATCAGAAAATTAAAACCACTAAAAAGACAATACTATGTATCAGTCTCATTTTATTTAGTACAAATACTGTATATATACTAGTGATAGATGCCTTTGAAATAAAGCAATTGCCTTAAATCTGGCATGTAACTGCAAGATAATGAGGAATTTGCACTAAGTTATTAGGAAGTTCCTCTGATCTTAAAATACAAACACATTTCATAGCACATGAAGGGACCACTTACCTGTGTCTTGTCTCTTGGGAAGCCATTGGATATAAGGCACAAAAGATTTTTCCAAAATGTTCAGCATTGTTCCACGAGGTTGATACTTCGAGAAGAATCGACTTTGCCATCACATGAAATTCGAAATTCTTGAAGGCCATTTGTCGGTACAGACCAAGGACGATGCACATAGTGTCTATGCTCATCTTACTGATGTCCCGCACAAAAATCTGGTTGCATTTATCCAAGAGGGGCTGGTAGTCATACTTCATAATGGAGAGAAACTGGACAAACCTGCGCACACTGTGCAAATCTATGTGTTCATTGCTCTCCAGTAAGGAGTTCATCTTTTTGATGAATCGATGTTGCAGCCTTGTAGAGGTGATGGGGTAGGTCTTGATCATAAGACTGGACACGACTCTGGCAAATGATTAAAGATCAGAAATGTAGCCATTGTTATTAGTTATATTGTCTCTGTAAAACACATGAAGACAGGGATATAAAGAATATCTTGCTTTTACCATTTCCAATAAGACTAGATCACAAAGGTGGCTTATTAAGGGTATTACTAAGAACATTAAAGGGGTGTTCTAACCCTGCTATTTCACAGAGCCTGCCCTTCACAGCCAGCTTCAGGCTCCTACTTCCGTTTCAAGCTGTGGGTGATTCTACAGCAGTGAGTGACATTTCAGCTCTGCTCTTCCTAGCTGAGCTTGTTAGAGGGACATTGGTGATAAAGGGGTTTTAGAGCTCTAAAGGGTTACTGTTTGTCAGTAACAAAAAAACAAGCTCCTGTGCTGCTAAGAAGGCACAGCAGGGAGTATTGTCACCATCCCAACCAGGGCTCTAGAGCAGAGAGAGGGGTGGTGGTAACCTAGGGAAGCTCGTGTATACAAGCAGGAGATAAGAACTCCTCTAGCTCTGAAGGGAAGCAAAATCAGAATAGCAATGCACTTGGTAATAGTCTATTTATTTACCTTTGCCTACATGTTTAACTCCTTATCAACCGCCCGCCGACTTTAGACGTCGGCTGGTGCAGGTCGTTCGTCTGCAGCGACGTCTTAAGACGTCGCTGCAGACATCGGAGTTTGTGGCGCCCGGGCGCTGCTGTTGCACTGAGATCGGGGCTGTACTACACAGCCCTGATCCCAGCACAGCTCCTGCAAGCACCGGGGAGCAGGGAAACCTCCGCTCGCCGATGCTTTAACCCTTTGATTGCGGCGGATCGTCACCGCAGCGCAATCAAAGGGTTTCCCTGCTCTGTCGGGTGATCGGAACGCCCGGTGACCCGACAGAGCCCAGGGAACGGCTGCACAGTCAGCCCTGGGGACCTAGAGTGGCCCCAGAGCTGTCTGTGTAACAAACCAGTGACCAGGACATTACTAAGTGTAAAAATAAAAAAAAAATAATAAAAATGTAAAACAGTTCTCCCTTCAGGGGGATTTAAAAAAAAATAAAAAAAAAGTAAAAAAAATAAAAAAAATACAAAAATAAAAATAAATATTTAATAAAAAATAATTGTGCATATATTACACACAAAAAATACCCCTACACATATTAGCTATCCACACGACCGTAATAACCTGTACAATTAATCTAACAAGTTATGAAGTGTGAAATGGTGTAAAAAAAAAAAAATTTCTTTTTTTTTTTAAAAAAAAAAAAAAAAATTCTGCAATTATTTTTAAGTGAAAAACTATTCCCCCATAAAGTACAATTTGTCTAGAATAAAACGAGGCCTCACACAACTGCGTCATTGAAAAAATAAAAAAGTTACAACTGTTGAAACGCAAGGAGGCAAAAACTAAAAAAAATGTTCTGGTCATTAACTACTTATCAGGCGTTTGGCTTAAGGGGTTAACGCTAACCAATGAAATGGGTCTAACCTTTTAAGCACCTATTCACAGGGTAGGTCCAGACCAAAATCTGCAGTCCCCCCTCATTGCAGGACTCCAGTAGTTTGAATGGAGTGGTATTGCATAAATCATGCTGCTGCTCCATTAAAGTTACATGGGAATGATGGCAACAGACTGTATATGGCTAATGCATAGATGAATAATACATAGTATAAGGTAGAGATCAACTTCACATTTCTAGGTTAACAGTATCAGGGTGTGTTCACACATTAGTGGTCAAGTCACAGTGATCTGACCAATGAATGACCAAACACTTGATAGGCACAATCCTACCCCTCTTCTGAATTAAAAATTATTCTGATTATTATTATAATATTCTTATTATGCTGATGAATCCTTACCTGCTATTCGATAGATTATCCAGTTGCATGCTTACAACATTGGCTATCTTTCCCATTAGTGGACTAGTGGCCGAATCAATTTTTTCCACACAAACTGAAAATTTTGATAGTGTCTCGGGCTCAAACCTAAACAGGTAAAAACATAAAAGCTATAAAGTTAAACTAGTAATGACAATGTATATGTTTTTAAAAGATACAGTGGTCCCTCAACATACAGTATCAATTGATTCCAGGATGACCGTTGCACATGAAAAATTGATTCCCAGGTCCCAAAATGTCATCTACCGCAATACAAAATGAAGATTAAAGAAAATGCAACAGAAAACTTATACACATAAAGCGCGTCCTTCAATATAACATCAGAAAGAGATGCTGGAAGCTGAAAATGACTTTCTGTGATGAGGGCAGGAGCTTCTTTTGGTCATGAACTTTATACACAGTCTACTAGAAAAAAAAGAAAATGGGGCCCTCACCTGGTGCCCAAAGGAGCCGCTAATCCTGGCACATGTCTACAGGATGTTCTACAAGTAGAAGGTTCACGATAATTGGTTGAATCTTTTATCAATCACATGAGCCGCAAATCAGCAGTGTCTATGGAATTGTATGGGAGTGTGGTTTCAAAATACAACACCCTAGGAAAGACCATTAGGGGACTTCCGGTTCTGGCGCTGCCGAGTGAGGATGTGAGGCGCTGAGCTCCTCGTGCCCGCCAGCCGCTCACCCGCTGTAGCTGCATATTGCAGCGCCGACCTGCCTTATACACCCCGCGGAGGCACCCTGGAACGTATCGGGCACCCCTCCGGATGGAGCGGTATGTCCTCAGAAGTACACCGTGGCCCTGAGACTCCTGCACTCCGCCTGAGGCAGAATCCAAGATGGCGCCCAACCCGCGCCCGCAGCCGGCGATGCAAGAAGCAGCCCCTGACGACCCCCATATCCACGGCAGCGATGAGAGGGATACAGACAGCCTGGAAGGTACAGCCATACCCCCGGCCCCAGAGCACTCTGGCCCAGCCGTACACCCACCTGCAGAGGGGAACATGGCGACGGCCATAGATTATAAGAGACTAGCACTGGAGGTGGCCAGACAGATAGCACCTGACTTACAGGCGGCCCTCGAGTCCACGGTGCAGGCATCTTTGTCTAAACTTCAACAAGAAGTACAAGCCCACTCCTCTCAATTGGCAGAGCTTGAGATGAGGGTGAACGACTTAGAGACTTACAACAGTACCCTCCAAGCCAGGCTCAAAATATGCGCCAAGGCCCAGCTCACACAAAAGGAGCGCATAGAAGACCTGGAGAATCGCTCCAGACTGAGTAATTTAAGAATGGTGGAGCTCTCCGAAACTTTCAAGCAGAAGGATCTTCAAAAACTATGCCAAGAAGAACTACCCAGGGCCCTGGGCATAAGACACCCTTGTCGCATTGAACGGGTACAGAGGATAGGCCCAGATGACAGTCACCTGCAGCCGTCTGCCTCACGTACTAGGCAAAAATTTCGCACAGTAATCATGAAATATCTGGATTACAACGACAAAACTGAGGTCCTGAGAGCATACCGTAAGCAGGGTCCTCCTCTGCTCTTTGGAGAACACAAAGTGCTCCTATTTGAGGACTTTTCGGCGGAGGTCTCTCAAAGAAGAAGGGCCTTCAGCAAGCTTTGCACCGTGCTATTTCGAAAAAAGATTCGTTTTCAACTGGTATAGCCGATCACCTTAAAAGTTCAGGATCCAAATGGGCCACCCAGAATCTTCACCTCGCCTGTGGAGGCAGAGACTGAGTTACATGATATATTGAACATTCGCTCCCCTACTGGCTCTACCCGTCCCACACGCACGGAGGAGAACTTAAGATCGGATGCTGTGGCCTTGAGCGGAAAAAGGAAGGAGGTTAATTGGACACGTGCGCCGTCCCCCCCGCTCTCTCCCTCAGCACCGAAGGACTGCCGCTCACCCAGAAGAAGATCGCAACATGACTGAGGCGCTGATGATGCGCGGTAACGAGTGTTCGACCAGGATCCCTAGGAACAGGAGAGCTGGTGAGATCCAACCTTTATGGGGGGAAAAAAGAAAAAAAAAAAAATGTCTCTTTTTCTTGCTCGTCGGACAAACAGACACTGGTGGCCGCTGCACAATCATGCAGCGACGTTGTTCGCTCTGCAAAATGTACTGTGCCTACTAAGCCTTGCAGTGCCTGATTTCGATTTAGATAAGGTGTTCTTTACATATTCTAGCCTATAGGCTGGCGGGAAAGAGAGAGACACTCGGAGATTTATTGAGAGCCTCTTTCCCCATCGGACAGAAAAAAGGAAGTCCCACTAACGCATTAGAAAAGGTGGGAATTGGGGTGCTCCTCCCATCCCCCTTTTTGCTTTCCTTAAGCGTTAAAGACAACAGCGATTCTCACAGAAGTGCCGTGTGGCGCAATTTCTCATTGGTTTTAATGTTTACTTACTATTTGTTATGTTTACAGTGGCGTGCTCCTCCTGGGTCATTACTTCTCTTCTGGTTTGCATCTGTAGTACTTTTTACTGCCCTGCCGCCTTCCACTTGCCGTGGGGGAGTCATACCCTCCAGGCGCCCATACCATCCGCTTGACACCCCAACATGCGAGTGATTTCCTGGAATATAAAGGGGCTCCGTTCCCCAAACAAACGGATGAAAGTACTGCGACATTTAAGACGACTCCCTGCTCACGTCGCCTTTCTCCAGCAGTCTCACATAAATGGGGAGGATATCGGGCGGATGGAGAAGCTTTGGGTGGGTCATGTTATTGGGTCCCCTTCGGTGAAAGGTAAGGCTGGAGTCATCACTCTAATTCACAAAAATATTCCCTTTGAGTTCATCTCTCACACGCACGATGGGGAGGGTAGAATTTCACATTTAACCATTAAGTGGGGAGGGAAAGAGATTAGTCTTTACAATGTATACGGACCCAACACACAAAGCAGCACGTTCTTCCGAGATTTAGGAGAGAGGATTAGGGCCGACACATGTCATACCCAGATCGTAGGAGGAGACATGAACCTCGTTATGGACCCCGCAGAGGATAGGAAGAAAGAACCCCCTTCACAAAACTTAAATCCAGCCTCGCGAAGGAGAGTAGAGCTTTAGCTCACTTGCTGGAAATGACCAACCTGCCCGATTGCTGGAGAGGGAGAAACCCTGACGGTAGGGAATTCACATATTATTCCCCTGTCCATCAATCCTGGTCCAGATTGGACTACCTTCTAGTGTCAGATACTTTATGCAGCCGAGTAGACAATGCTCAGATCTTTGACATGCTCTTATCTGATCACACTCCGATTGCACTAGAAATTGTGGAGGAATCCCCTAGGGGGACAGATTTTATTTTATATTTTAGGGATATGATCAAGGGTTGGTGGTTGGAATACGAGGCCAATAATGCGGCCCATCGATCAGATCCTTCCTTATACTGGGCGACATTTAAAGCGGTTTTGAGGGGCAAGATCATAGCACATACCTCCTTGTACAAGCGTAAACTGGCCACGTCTTATAAGGGGGCTTCGGAGGAAGTGAGGTCCACTTATAAAAACATTTCAACAAAATGGTTCAGCTGAGAACAGGATGAGATGGGAGACTGCCAAAAGAAACTTTGATATCTGGGCGGAACGCAAGGAGCAGCTTCATCGCTCTCACCTACAGTCCACACTCTTCCGATATGGGAATAAATCCGGAAAAGTCCTCTCTAGGCTGCTTAAGGGACATTATAGACCTTCTCACATTACAGCCATTCGCACGCCGGAGGGGGAGGTAACCACAGACCCTGCAAGAATTAATGATTCTCTTGGTCGCTTCTATGCTTCCCTTTATTCCACTGGCCCTTATAATGGAGTGGAAGAGGGAAAGAAATTTATTTCAAAATTAAAATTGCCATACCTATCAGACCCGCAAAGAGAACATCTAAAGTCTGAGATATCCGAACAGGAAGTGCGCAATGCAATAAGGCAATTAAAACCTGGCAAGGCTCCTGGCCCTAACGGCTATTCAGGAGAAATGTACAAGACTTTGATAGATCAGGTGGCCCCGACCCTCACTCAGTATTATAACTTAGTTCTGCGAGAGTGACATATTAGACCAGAATCAAAAATGGCCTTCATAAAGGTTATACCCAAGAAGGGGAAGGACCCCCTCCTCCCGGCCTCGTATAGGCCCATATCACTTATAGATGTGGACCAGAAACTGCTATCAAAAATAATGGCTGACCGTTTGGCGGAGCTAATGCCTTTCCTAGTGGGTCCCTCACAGAAGGGCTTTATTACAGGGAGGTCAGCTGTGGGAAATCTTAGGAAAGTCCTGGCTGTAATGGATAGAATCAAGCATAACCCCACTCCCGGAGAACAACCTGTCTTAAGGGCCTTAGATGCCGAAAAGGCATTTGACAACGTTCGATGGGAGTGGCTTTGGCTGGTCTTAGACGCGGTTGGGATTTCGGGAGCCTTTCGGACTTTTCTGACAGCTACAGTCATGGCCAAAAGTTTTGAGAATGACACAAATATTATATATTTTCACATGATCTGTTGCCCTCTGGTTTTTATGTGTGTTTGTCAGATGTTTTTATCACATACAGAAATACAAGTGCAATCATATTATGATTAACAAAAGCTTTTATTGACAGTTAGAATGAGTTCATGCAGCAAGTCAATATTTGCAGTGTTGACCCTTCTTCTTCAGGACCTCTGCAATTCTCCCTGGCATGCTCTCAATCAACTTCTGGACCAAATCCTGACTGATAGCAGTCCATTCTTGCACTATCAATGCTTGCATTTTGTCACAATTTGTGGTTTTTGTTTGTCCACCCGTCTCTTGATGATTGACCACAAGTCTCAATGGATTAAGATCTGGGATTTCCAGGCCATGGACCCAAAATCTCTATGTTTTTTTCCCTGAGCCATTTAGTTATCACCTTTGCTTTATGGCAAGGTGCTCCATCATGCTGGAAAAGGCATTGTTGATCACCAAACTGCTCTTGGACGGTTGGGAGACGTTGCTCTTGGAGGACATTCTGGTACCATTCTTTATTCATGGATGTGTTTTTTAGGCAAGACTGTTACAGAGCCGATTCCTTGGCTGAGAAGCAACCCACACATGAATGGTTTCTGATGCTTTACAGTTGGCATGAGACAAGACTGGTGGTATCGCTCACCTTGTCTTCTCCGAACAAGCTGTTTTTCCAGATGTTCCAAACATTTGGAAAGGGATTCATCTGAGAAAATGACTTTACCCATCCTCAGCAGTCCACTCCCTGTACCTTTGGCAGAATATCAGTCTGTCCCTGATGTATTTTCTGGAGAGCTGCGGCTTCTTTGCTGCCCTCCTTGACACCAGGCCTTGCCCCATTAGTCTCCGTCTCACAGTGCGTGCAGATGCACTCACACCTGCCTGCTGCCATTCCTGAGCAAGCTCTGCACTGCTGGTAGCCCGATTCCGAAGCTGAAACACTTTTAAGAGACGGCCCTGGCGCTTGCTGGTCTTTCTTGGGCGCCCTGGAGCCTTTTTGGCAACAATGGAACCTCTCTCCTTGAATTCCTTGATGATGCGATAGATTGTTGACTGAGGTGCAATCTTTCTAGCTGTGATACTCTTCCCTGTTAGGCCAGTTTTGTGCAGTGCAATGATGACTGCACGTGTTTCTTTAGAGAGAACCATGGTTAACAGAAGTGAAACAATGATGCCAAGCACCAGCCTCCGTTTAAAGTGTCCAGTGGTGTGATTCTTATTTAATCATGACAGATTGATCTCCAGCCCTGTCCTCAACACCCACACCTGTGTTAATGGAGCAATCACTGAAACGATGTTAGCTGGTCCTTTTTAAGGCAGGCCTGCAATGAAGTTGTAATGTGTTTTGGGGGAAAAAGTTCATTTTCTAGGCAACTATTGACTTTGCAATTAATTGCTGTGAAGCTGATCACTCTTTATAACATTCTGGAGTATATGAAAATTGCCATTATAAAAACTGATGCAGTAGACTTTGTAAAAATTAACATTTGTATCATTCTCAAAACTTTTTGCCATGACTGTATCTACTCTAATCCGGAGGCACGGGTACACACCCATGGTTTTATATCTTCACCAATACATTTGCAAAAAGGGACCAGACAGGGATGTCCTTTGTCGCCCCTCCTTTTCGATCTGGCTCTTGAACCTCTGGCGAGATTTCTGGAAGACTCAGATCTTCTCTTCACAGGAATCAAAGTAGATACCCAAGAGGTCAAAACTGTGCTGTTCTATTTATGTCGGACCCTTTGACACATCTCCCACGGGTCTTTGACACCCTCGGACTAGTTGGGGAGCTATCTGGCTATAAGGTGAACGCAACCAAAAGTGAACTTTTAAGTCTAGAATCTAACTTCCCGAAAGTCTGGCAGAACCTGGGTATAGATCTCGCCATCGCTCCTACTCACATCTCTTACCTGGGAATCAACATAGGTAGAACCCCGGATACCATTTCTCCTAAGACACCCGACATAAACCGAGTCAATTCGATATTCATCTGGGCTGGGAAAAAAACCCGTATAGCTCTTAAAAAACTGATGTTACCGACTTCTAGAGGAGGGTTAAACCTTCCGGATATTAGGGGCTATAACTTGGCGTGCCTTACACGCCATGTTGTGGATTGGTCGGGAGGTCACAATCGATACTCCAATTGGGAGTTGGAGAAAGAGCTGATGCGTCCTTGGCGTCCACATGGTCTCCTACATACTTAGTACTCAAACTTGCCATCCTCGAGATACAATCGTAGTATGGAAGGAGATCCGGAAACAATTGGGCCTCCCCTTCCTGATTTCTAAAGGTATGCCTATCTGGGATCAACCCGATTTCACTTTAGGCCAATCTAACCCAATGTTCACAAAATGGAGGGAGGGTGGTCTGGAAGTGGCGGGTCAGCTTTTGCATGATAAGGAACAGAGGTGGCTGACGCCTTCAGAAATGATGGTAAGGTTCTCTCTACTTACTTTGCAAACACTGGCCGCTTATCAATTATATTACTTCTGTGCCTCTAGATTGAAAGATGTCTCCAAAGAAGTCTCCCTTAACATTTATGATACATTTATATACTCCAATAAAGAGAATTGTAGACTCTCCGGGTTGTATGAGGTCATGAGAGGTTGGACCTCGAACTGCGCAGAGTCGCAAGTTTTCCAATTTTGGGCTCGACGTCTAAAAGATGATCAACTACCAGAGAAAATAGTGCAGGGGTTGGTAACGGTTAGAAAACACATTGTCTGTGCCAATTGGAGAGAGTCACATTTCAAAATTGTGGATTTAACCTGCCCCCCACTCAAAACTTCCCTAATAGGCTACAATGTTGCCCTAAGTGTGGGTTGCATAGATCCGACCTATGGCATGGACTTTGGGAATGCGCCCATACTCAGGTCTACTGGGATAGTTTTGTGACCTACATTAAGGTACACTTTGACGTACTTCTGGAGAAGTGCTACGACCTTCTAGTATTTCATTGCCCTAGACCACCTGAGGATGGGGAGGAAGGTGCGCTCAACGATGTCCAAAGAATCCCAGCAGTTATTCATATAGCGATCCTGGTAGCGAAACGATGCTTACTTACCTTCTGGATTAAACCTTCTCTACCTCCAATTTCCATGATCGCAGAACAAATGAAGATATACTTAGTTGCAGACAAACTTGAAACGGAGAGGTTTAAGGAAATTCGTACTGAGGGATTCTTCAAACGCTGGCGCTCTTTCATAGAATCTAATTTCTCGGACAGAAAAAAGGGCACTATGCAAACATTCATACACTGGGGGTATTGAAAGGGGGAATAATGGATCCTGGGCAGTGAAAATATTTTAAATTTGCCCGGAGGGAGGGGGTTCCCCATTAACAATGCACTGACATAGAAGGTGCTTTGGAATTTGGGGAAATTTACGCACGTCACAGATAAGTTCTGAAAAATGTTCTTTCTTTAATACAAAGTTATCGCTGTTTATTTTTACTTTTTCCTTTCTCAAAAGGGACCTAAACTTGACACCTGTTATTTTGGGAAGGAGATTTACGAACTTAAGGTATCCCAGGGAAGAACCCAAATTTCCAAAAACTGTTTTTTTAAATTTTTACCAAACCCTGACATTGTAAACTTTCGTTATTTTGGTTCTGTATGTTTTGCATATAAGTGAAATTTAATGGAAAAACTCAATAAATATTTTTTTAAAAAAAAAAAAAAAAAAGACCATTAGGCACGCCCACAGGGCTGGGTTTTCGTTGGATTTTCAGAGGTTTTCGGTTAAAATTGCTGTAAACCCACGTCAACCCTCCTCAAAATTTTAAACAAAAAAACCCAAACTTATTTGCAAACCCTGGTTTTGACCGCAAATTCGACCATCTAAAAAAAATAAATAAATAAAAATTAGAACATGTTCATTCTTCCTTCAGTCAGAACATGAACTGTTTAATACAAAGGGGGATGGCTGAATACACAAACCGCGGCCAGAAACCGTCCCCGTTTGCAATAAAAAAAAACGACAAAAGTCCAGTTGGATAATCCGACAGGTATATTGACAGTGCCGTGTGGATGGACCCTTATAGATGAAATACTGTTTTTTCCCGAACCATAATTTGAGGGAACACCGTATTGCAAAGTCATCTAGTAAGAAACAGAATATTTTTTTTTTTTTTTTTACATTCAAGCTAATGGGAAAGCTCTATGGATAGGTCATGAAGATCAAGATAAACCACTAAAAACACCCCTAAGGATTATATAGATAATTAAAAGAGGTCATACAACTAGCTACCACCTACCTGGGAAACCACTTGGGGGCCCCCTGGGGGTCTTCAACGTTACACCACCCCCCTCACGCTTCCCCCCCCCGAGTCAGACAACTATATTTTTAGAGACACCATTGTCTCCTGGACAATGGTATGGAAGAAATTTAGTTAATCTTTTCAGGTTTACAAATGTGAAATAATCCCAACTTCACTCAGGGCCAGTCTAATGCCCTTTTTGGGGAATGGAAAAGAATGGTCATTTCTGTCGTCCGCCAATTACTACATGTGACTGAAGATTGTTGGTGCTCAATGTCAGAGCTAGTGAGTAAATATCTTCTCCAAATTCCACAGTTACTACAGTATTTCCAAGTGAAGAATGCTAGATTTGATTTGCTAAAAAAAATTGTCCATGGAACGATGCCAAAACAAATTTGATGTCATAGTGGGCAAGCCATCTCATGCTCCCACCATATCCATTCTATAGCAGCAAATAAGCTTGGTGTCATTGCCTGAACGACCCTAAGATGGGTCCTAAAATTAGGAGAGGATGGCAATCCATGTGGAAAGTGACAATAACCAGTTTTGAATAATTCACAGGGCCATTTTGGCTTTTAATTTTCCCAAAACACCTCTTGCACCCGACAGATTCCTCTGGATCAACACTATAGCACAATGGGCTAAACTGAATGGACGTCTGTCTTTTTTCGGCCTTACAAACTATGTAACTATGTTGTGCATTGACTATCAGTGGTAACAATGCTTTCAATGGACATGGCGAAGTGAGGACGGCTATCCTCCTAGGTTAGTTTTAGCAGCTTGAAACATCTTAAACATAGGCTATAGAGTATGCCTTTGGTCCAAGACATTCAACCAATTCATTTAATCCTTGTATTCTGTATTATATCTGGTTTGCAAGCCGACTGCCATTTTTCAGGTCATACAGAAGTGAACATAGGCATACTTGTTTGCACCGTTCTAGATGTCCCATGGTGTTTAGGATGTAATTTACTTGCTATATGAAGATCGACATTTCTGCCTGTGTGTTTTGTATAAGTCCAAGTTCTTCACAGACATGGGGCAATTTCCGTTAAGGCTGACTATTCCACACTATGATGGACTTGTATGAAAGCTGTTTAGGTGTAAGACTTTCTTTATTGCCCATAGCAACCAATCAGAGCTCATAGCGACCAATCAGAGCTCTCCATTTTTTCAGAGCACTATATGAAAGTGGAGCTCTGATTGATTGCTATGAGCTTTGATTGGTTGCTATGGGCAACAAAGACCTAGACAGTTTTCATACATGGGGCCCTATATGTCCCTCAATTCAGAAAGTCCTTACATCTGTAAGTCAAGCCCTACACAACGCCCTGTCCCTCCTCATGATGGAGCAAGAGTGCTCGATTGTTTCTATATCTCCCATAGCGTAGTTTGGAAGAGAAGTGCACGCCCATGATGGCAGATCCCTTTGACTTTTTCCAACATGGGATCACTGGGTTCCCATTAGTTGGGCTCTAACATTTCTCACCGATCCCACGGAACGGTAATAAATGTTCGCATTTGGAATACTCAATGGAAAATCTTTTATCCATACCTATTGGGATTGAAACTATTGAAATTTCTGTTTTCTTGCAAAAATTACCTTACCTTTTATTGTCTTTAGTGTTATGAGTAGTGCAAAACTTTCTTACAGAACTATTCAGACTGTGCTTTTTGGCTTGCTAATATGCTGCTATAATTAAAGGGGTTGTCCATATCATAAAATAATATCATATAATGCATACAAAAATAAATACCATAAAGTAAAAAAAAAAAAACGTATATTCATCTTCTCCCAGTCCTCAGTTCCAATTCTGCACCACTCTGATCTTCATCAGCTTCTACTACTGACTGGCTACCGCGGTCACGTGCCTCTACTGACATGACCATTCAGAGCTGCTCACTTCTCTGAATGGTGTAACAAGTAGAGGCATGTAACCGCCGCAGTCAATCAGCGGCTGCATAGTTGATGTGCCCATTCAGAATTAGAAGATTGTTAACAGAAGATTGAAGACACACAGCGCTTGAACCGGGGACAGAAGGAAGAGGAGTATAGGTGGGGTTTTTTATGCAGCCCCAAGAGCTTTATATTATTTTTTTGTTATGTCATGGACAACCCCTTTAAATAACGGCTATGACATGTAGGTTTGTGGAGGAAGGGTGATACGATGCTCAAAACCTTTGGTAAACCAAGAACTGGACAGATCTCAGGAGCCAAGCAGCTAATGTAGCACTGCTAAATAACCTACTCTGATACTCCTTGCTTTCTAAATTTTACTGTATTTTATCTGATGTAACCAGAGTTAAAGTCGAGTGAACACTACACCAAGCTTACCTGTCCAGTCTTCTCCAGCCCTCCACCAGCAGCTGCTGCACCAAAGAATCATGCGCTTCCACATTAAACCTTGAAATAAAGATAAGACAATAGTAATGTAGGGGCCACATAGCATCAAAGCAATGACACAAGAAGTGAATCCGTCACAGTTACCTCATTACAGCATACAACATGTCCACCAAGGCGGCATCATCCATGAAGTCAATTTTATTTTCTGCCAGGATCCGAAGAGCAATAAATTCTGGGTGATGTCGGATGCTTTCTAAACTTAAGCCTGCACTCGGTTTCTCCTTCTGAATCTCCCATAATGTGCTGATTGCACACCCCACGTGCTGCACCGTAAGCTTGGACTTGTGAATCCCAACCAGTTGAAAAATTTGGAATTGGTTGGTGCAGGTCATCAGCTGGTCCAGGAGTGGATCTGAACTTGTAGTATGCAACCGAAACAAGCGCAGAGTAAGGGGCAATGCCCTCCTCCAGTAGAACATGTCTGGATCACAGGAAGGAACTGCTATGACTTAGGAAAAACAAAATATTGATGTGTCCTCTCCTGCACCATCCTTTCTGTGGATACGGTTATTTTAGTTTAGAATGAAGCAGTCTGATTATTGCCATCTGTAATAGAAAAGAATAAAAACCATTGGAAACACTGAGAATGTAGAACTTGCATGCAAGGCTTTGTTCCTACCTTATCTATACTCGAAGGCTGCATTTTCAGATTGTTTGGTCTTGATATACAATTGATGTATATTGCTAGAAAAACATGGCTGCACCTCCTGGGCATAGCTAAAAGCTCATGGGCCCTGGTGCAAAATTTCAGCTTGGGCCCCTCTCCCCCCAGACAAGGGCGAACCCTGTAGCTACGCCACAGCACAACTCTAGGAAATCACATTGGCGTACATTTATTAAAGGGGTTTTATTATCAAGTAAACCTGACGTGGGAAGCTTGCAAATTAAATAATAAACATTTTCACAGTTCATCATTATTAAAAATTCTGTAGCATTTTTTGTTGAGGTGCTCCCTTAGTGATCCATAGTGTACAGCTAGTCCCTAGCGGATACGAACAGTGACAAGAGCGCCTCAGTATGAATGGCTGCATACGTCATGTGAATGATGACTGTTCACTTCTATTACCGGGATGTAGGGTACAGGTGCTGCGGCTCAACGGGAGCATCCAGGAGGTATGAACCTTTCCTTCTATATTTAATCGTGCCCTGACAAACAAGCTTTTACAACTCTCAGAACACCCCTTTAAATATTGTGATTTATTTATGCTTTTTTTTTTTTTTTTTTTTAAACTTGTTTTTATTCAGAGTCTTCAAACAAAAAATAGTCACAGAAATCAACACATTAACATATGGTTTCAACATTTGTTTCACATGCGATTCTGCACGCAGGCAATTTGTGATGAAAACTCCAATTTTCACATTTTCCAGTAGAACAATAAGCCAGTGCCCCAGCTAATTATCAAAAGCTAACAAATGCAGTCAAGGACCCACGCGTCCGTATCTGCAGCACGGCTAGAGCGGATAAGAGCCCATAGGCACAGAGTGAGAATGTACAAAAGAAAAAGTACACAACCAAATTGACATGCAAAACATTTCAATTTTGCTCCAACCTATATACAAACCGTCGTCGTTTCTGAAAGTCTCGCCACCCCCCCTCCTCTCCACACTCGATTTAGAGAAGGCCACCCAGACCCAGTCTCACAGATCACAGGGCCTTAAAGGGGTTGTCTCGCTACAATGATTGGGTTTTAATTAAAAGATCTTTAAAAAATAAGCAGCTTTGCAATATATGTTCATACAAATGTCCTACTGTTTTTTGAGCTAGCCTGTTAGAGGAGTGCATCAGCCCTCAAATCTCTATAGCAGCCGACCTGTTTGACCTTATCTTACTGGCTGTCAGGTCTTTATGACTCCTCAGTCTTTGAAGACAGGTCGGAGCAGAGAGCCCCTCCTGCACAGAATGCTTCTGGAGTGGGAGGAGGACTCTGGTGTCTGTGTCCTTGCTGCTTGGATTAACCCTGTGTGTCCCTGCTTCCTCCTGCTCTCTACCACAGATAGATGTGACAGCAGTGACCCCGTCTGTTACTATAATCATGATGTGTCTTTGGGAAATGTGACTATACTAATACTATACAGATCAGACATGTGAATACTTTTATGCTCTCCTGTATTTGTGAGACATCCTGAGTATAGTAACACTTCCCTTGTTGTTGCTGGAGATTGGAGACTTGTAAGCTAAGCAGGGGGATATAGGAACACTTGCATCCTCTCTGCTCTGTTTATAGCACACCACTTCACATTCCTCTCTACACTCATAGATCAGCCCTCTCTGTAACAGACCTAGGGAGGCACACACAGGGGGAACTCTGGCAGCAAACCCCCTCCCCCCCCTGTAAAAGAAGTTACGTAGTGCCTTTTGTGCTGATGGGAGGGGGGAGAGGGAGCAGAAGAGACAGACAAGCTAGCACGCCCCTCAGTTCAACTTACCAGGCTCACTGACAGGCTGAAAGCTCGTAATGAGACAACTCCTTTAAGAAAGTAGTCATGTTAGAAAGCAATTTTTAGAGTGAGAACAAGGGTTCCTCATCTTGCTCCGTCAAGCGGGTATTTATGCTTTTTAATTATTCTTTGTTCTCTGTCAGTATATAATAATAATAATCTTTATTTCTATAGCGCCAACATATTCCACAGCACTTTACAAATTCAAGGGTAAACATACAGTCATTACCCCATTTAAAGTTCACAAATAACACAAGGGGTTGGGGGGCCCCGTCGTTGGAAGCTTACAATTATTAGGGT